>JAMQGT020015067.1:147500-161988 GCA_024447675.2 Pterophyllum scalare
GAAGGGAGCCTTCCTGCATAATAGAGCTGAGTATTCAGACTGATCACTGTGCTGCTTGTCTTCAATGAGAAGAATGATCAAAACAACAAATCACAGCTGACAGAGGACTGCAGGAGTCACAGGTTCTTTATCAGCACTGTTGAAGATTCATAACTAGAATCTAATTCCTCACACTGGAAATGACACACTTATTGGCACAGAAGTGTGTCTGACTCTGAGGTCTTGGAAAAAGATCTCAAAGTAAGATATAATATTATAAAATATTAGCTACAAAAAAGTAGAACAGTAAAAACCATACTGTGTACAAACTATACTGGGTTTAAAAATCAGTGTTGATATTTTTGGATGTAGTGTTCAGGACTTTAGGGTGATATTTTTTTTTAAAACTGCAGGATTCTTATGGCCAATTATCAAAGATATAAAGAGATAGATCTACAACTCAGTTATTTGTAGAATGTAGATATCCCTCTAACAAGCCGTTGAAATGTACAGTACCAGTCAAAACACTCACCCAATGAGGTTTTAATGGTTATCATTCACCCATTCATATGAATGGGTGAGGTTGCCCAAACTTTTGACTGGTACTGTATTAGCTTTGTTAGAGAGCTTTTCTTTATCAAAAGGTTCACCGCCTACTTTCATTTGCAGATTTGACATTGAGTTTTCAATTTTAGAGGGGATTTTTTTTCTTTGCTTTGATGAAACCTACATGACTGAAAAACTTTGAGTAAGGTGGAGGCATTTATTTAGAAAAAAAAAAGTCACATTTATGTATCAATAGTAAGTAAAGTTTAGTCTATTGAGTTTGACAAGGGGCGACTGGACTTCTTTTTTGTTTCTTGAAGACATTTCACTTCTTCAGTTTTCTGAAGAAGCCTTTCAGATGAGATGTGAAATATCTTCAAGAAGCAAAAAAGAAGTCCAGTCGCCCCTTTTCAAGCTCGAGAGACTACTATGATCTGGATGACTGAGAACCTACACAGACATAAGTAACGTTTATTCATACGGTGCTTTTCAAGAGCCAAAGTGTTTAACAGTATAGAATAAGATAGAACAATGAAAACAGTATAAATGGATAAATCTAAATAAAAGTAAACCTGCCCAGGTGGGTCTTAAGGTTCTTTTTAAAGGTATCCACAGAGTCCACAGATCTTAAGTGCAATGAAAGTCCTAAAACCTGGGAACCACAACTTGAAGAGCACAGTCTTCTTTTGTCCTTAGCTTGAACCAAGGTACCACCAACTAACACTGATCAGTTGACCTCAGAGATCTAGTAGTCACTAATATAGGAAGGCGTCTGACCATGAAAAACAATAGTAAGAGGGTTATTCTTCCTAAACACTAGTTTCAGACATTCTGAAACACACAAATCAACTATCAGACCCACACAGATGGATACAAAGCTTTTGCAGTGGTTGAATGAATTACCTGATGAAAAACTTCAGAAACATTTAGCATACAATGTCAGGATAAAGACATGCTGTTTCATACAATTTGATCTGCTACATATCTTGCTCCATCCTGATGGTCAGAGCACATAAATAGAGTAAAATATTCACGAAAGGAAGCCTGAGTAAAATAAATAATGCGTACTATCAAAGTGGCAAAAATCATATTTATGTCCTCTGGTTTGATGCAGAATTCCTACACGAGAGAGTAGAGAGTAGAAAATGAAAGGTATCTTTGTGTTTACTCAGTCTTAAATCTATGCGTGTCATAGCTTTAGATTTTAGACAGTTTGCTACAGGTGAAAAAAATTTGGGCATGATACTATTTGTACAAAAAAACCAAAACAATACTTACATATAAAATGCCTGAAAGCATGGTCTAAATGTGGACTCCCAACAACCAGAAGTCCTAGTTAGTCTCTTTTCCACATGGTAGGAAATTAATTCCATCTAAAACAAACAGTGACAAGATCAAATCCCCCCACCATGTGACCATTGGTTAGAGGGGGAATTTGTGCTCTCTCTCTCTTGGCTCGTTATGGCTATAATTAATTAGTTGCTTCTGGAGATATTAAGAAATTAATCTTTCCTTCTCCCTTTCTCTCTTTTCCTCAAGGATAAAGCACATCTCTCTCAGGTGATGTCCCACACTTGACCACAAAACATTAATAGGAGTGAACTCAAGTTCACTTTAGTAGCCACAGGACAATTTCTGCATTAGTTGTCAGGGACAGTTCGGCTACAATCACAGCTATCTGAGAGCTCAGGGACTTCTTTTTTAACACATAGAGAAAGCCCTCAGAATGACATTAAGTTCTTCACATCAAAGAAAAAGAGTAAATGGCTTTTGGAGAGATTTTCTCTGTGGAAAAGGAGGAGAGGAGGCTGATAAAGTATGACAGAACTGCATCGCCGACAATGAGATTGCAATATTGACCTAATAAAGTACAAAGGGCGTCCTCATGCTCACTATGCTTCTCTTTTTGTCTTTCCTTTCACTTCTGACTCCTTCATTTCAGTTCCACTCCCTCTGTCTTCTTTAAGACCTGATTTAGTACCTCCTAGGAGGCTGGAAAAAAAAAAACTTCTAAAAGTACACTAATTTATCCCAGTGAAGGGTTTTCAAACTCAGCACATCCTTTGGGAATTGACACTTTTCCATGGATGAAAAAGAAAGAGTGAGATAGATGGGTTAAAAAATTTATTCTTAAAGAAATAAACAGATTAATTCGTGTAAGTAAAAGGGAGCAAGGGCAATAAATGCTGGTGACTCATCTAGCTCAGTAGGAGAACAGTGGAAGGACAAGCAGGTGATAAATACAGTAGGACACCACTGCAGCACCCTGGAAAGCATTTTTTCTGCACTTTTACTAATTTCTGCAGAGCTCCAAAGGCCATGGAAACAATAGACTGGCCCAGTGGAGCTATAACAAATGCAAACTCACATCAAAATCGGATTTTACCTATTGTGCAACTTTCTGCAGAGTCATAAAATAAGAAAAAAGATAGTATTTTTGTTTGCTGTCATATGTGTATACACCCAGAGGGAAGGGACTAATATTTAATATATTTCTGAAGCCGGACGTTGTACATTAAGGTGTACATACATGTGTATAGACTATATAGTTGGTAGGTACAGCTTGTTAATACGGTTGGACCTTCTTTCGCTTCAGAACTAGCTTAATTCTTTGTGCATTAGATTCAATAAGGTGCTTAACTGGTATGAGTTTTTCATGAAAATATACATTCTTTATGCATGCCTTTAAATTAAACTGTGGAAAATATCTCCTCCACACAACAGGATGTGATATCCACATGTCAGTTAATTAGTGATTGGTTAGTCTACTACAGACAGGTGAAAGGCACAGCTAATGAGCTTCCCACCTTAACACCAGGAGGGATCCAGGGAATGATCAAAGCTCTCAAACTCACACCCACTATGAAAGGATTGACACAGGATGGATGTGCAGTGTAGACAAGAAGATGAGTGAGAAGAAAGGAAGCAAATCAGAGTTTTGAAGACCACCTTAAAGCACCTGAGGTAAATCAGTGTTAGGATTAATGCCATATCCACGTCATATTGATTAAGTCATAATTACAAATGGTAGAGTGAAAGAATTATTCACTTCTGCCTCTGATTTGTGACTCTGAGTCAGAGGTATCAGTAATTTCTGACACTCACGATTAATGAAAAGAACCAAAGACGTGTCAACAAACTGCTGGCAGACTGGCTGCAACAGCTGGCAGTTACATCAAATAAAATTCAACATCAACAGTGATACAGTCCATTCAGCAAATGCAATGGGACATGGTATGTTTGGGTAGCCATATAATACATGTTGAGTTTCCCTGCATTTCACAGATAACAGTCTAATGTCAAAGAAGCCGACAGCAAGTCTGTAATGATTCATTTAGGTAGATATGTATATTTAAACACAGACATTAGACTTTTGTATTGCTGGCTCCAATTTTTACAGCCACAACCATTACCCACACTTTGCTCGTTGTTGTTCTTACCACCAATGCAGCACTTACAAAAGCAGAAGGGGTAAGGTTTAACCTGAATTTGCACTGTTCTGAGGACAATTAATAATACAGGTGTTTTTAATTGTTTTTTTGGTGTGGCATTCTGAGATATGGATTTGGTTTGGTCCTGAAAGTACAAGCCATGTCATGCCCCAATGCAATGACAGGTTGCCCTGCTGATACTGGCCTTTTTTTTTTAGAGGTTAGAGCATGACAGAACCTGGAAGACTCTCTGCATCCTGGTGGTGACATGAAATATCTGCTGTGACACTCTCTTGGGGGGGGGCATTCCATAAAAAATTCTGCTGACACAAGCAGACGTCAACTTAAATTACATATCAGACATCAGCAACTTCATTTCCACTGGATAGTATTCCAGCGTCACCTGTTTTATTGCTCTACTTGGGTATTCACTTTTCCTTCACCCTTTACTTTATTTTTTCAAAAAACCCCAAAATTAAAAAAAAAAGAGACCCTCACCACAAACCAGAGTTTAGTTAAAATTAAAAATATTTTCAATACCCAAGCTGCTCATTTGTTTTTCTTTTTGTGATGATGACAACAGTTTTTCTCTCTCTCATGTATTGCTTGAACTTGGATGAACATAGACAACAGCTCAACCTGTTTATAACAATAGAAGCTATACGCCATACGAGCTATCCAAAATGATCTGCACACTCACATTTAAGCGCATATTATTAGGATACTTGCCAGTGTTTTTGAAGTCTGATAGTCATGCCAAAGAACCTTTTATGTTTTTTAATATAAAAGCTACAGTCACTGAGTGAGCTAATGAGCTTGATAAAATTACTTTTTCACACAGGGCCAGGTTTGGATGACTTTTTCCCTTAACAAATTAAATCATCATTTAAAAACTTCATCTTGTATTTACTTGAGTCATCTCATGTCTAATATTAAAATTTGTTTGATGATCTGAAACATGTAAGTGTGAAAAATATGCAAAAAAAAGTAAGAAATCAGAATTCAGTAATCACACTAAAGTTACAATTATGTCGTTACTTACATTACAAAGGTTTTTTTCAATTAACTGCACGGGGGGATAGAAAGAAAAAAAACATCAAACTTGCATTGGAGTGGAGATATGGACATTACTTTTATTTTTATTGCACAAAGGTACAAGAGTACAATGGTAAACTGCAAAAACTGCATTACATTTGCACAGGCAGCATGTTAGGAGCCCTGAGTGAATGTATGCTGACCTCAGTTCAGGAGCCAGAGGTCGATTTTCAACAGGTAACAATGGCAGCTGTAGCCTCCATTTCTACCTGTACATGCTTGTCCAGTAGCCTTTTTGAGCTGATTTACAACTTTGTTTTGTGTTCATACTTAAACAATTAAAGAAAGCGTGCATGTGTTTCCTCATTAGGATGGGGATTTGTGTCAGTGCATGGGACTATAGCCCAAGGTGCCTAAGGTTTGTATTGCTAACCGGCAATTATGTAACAGTACATTTCAAGTCATGTTAGGGAGTAACAAGACACTAATATAATGAGTAGTGCAACAAAGTGCTCTCTCTGGGGGTGGTGGTGGTGGTGGTGGGGGGTGGTAATTAAGTAATGTAATGCATTACCTAAATTTAAAAAAAAAAGAACTAGCAATGTGCAATGTACTTTACTTTTTCTGAATAATGACTCCAGCACTGCCGGTTCAAAACTTAACATAACAGTGAAACTGAGGCACTGTTGCTTCGAGCCCCAAAGTTATGACCAAAACCCAGCACTATTCTTCTGCTTCTAAATGACTTTTTGCACTCACCAAATAAACTTCGTGCAGGGAAAAAAAATCATCACCACTGGACAGTTTCTAGCGTTTGCTTCTGTGGAGATTGAATGTAATTACTTTAGTAAGTCACTCTGAAGGAAAACATCAGCTGAATGAACAAATATGATAAGTATGCAGTGCATGAAAATTAATCTGTTGACCCCCCCCCTCCAAAAGAAAAAAAACAACACCACAAATAGAGTATTACTCCCTATAGAAATAAAGCATCAATTCAATTTAAGACTCTTCAACTAATATACACACTAGAAGCTCCACAGATAGTAGTTTATACATTAGCCTAACTAGTTTGTTCCTGGATGAAGACACAAGCTAAAAAAAAAAAAAAAAGCAACATACACTTCACTTATTTAAATGTTGCTAGTAAGTAATGCTACATTTTCTGTTTATTTCTCAGTATCTTCCTTTCATTTTCTTGGTTATTTATATTAAAATATCAAAGAGCAGTGATATAATCATTTTCTCCCCTTGAGGCAATAAGCTGTCAGAATGATTTATTCTTATGAGTAAAAGCCATGAATCAATAATTCAACAATATTCATGACCTTTCAAACTAACAAACCTTCCTTTAACATCTTATTTACTTAGATAATTAAAACAATCCTCACATCACTTACAATTAAATTAGTTTACATTTACATTGTCATGTAAATAAAAATATTCATATCTTTGTATTAGTATGCCATCATATGTCGTCATTGTTTTAGCACAAGAATACATTCTTCTTTACAAGTAGTCTAATGGCAGTGTTGACCTTACATGGCTGACTGTGACTGCTGCTGTGTGAGGAAGATCCTTTACAGACAATTCTTAGATTGGAGGGGGCTTAGCTGCTCAGAAAAATCACATTCAACAGTGAAGACACAGGAAGTGTTACTTCTTTCCTTCTTTGCACTAAGCTCCCATTTGAATTATTCCATTATACAAATGTGAGGATTATGAGATTTGTATTGTTGCCACATATAGCAGACCACAGAGTGACTTATTTGGAATGTCAAAGTGATCACTTTGTTCAGAACAAAAAACATGCATACATGTGCATAGTCAATCCACACACACACACACACACACACACACACACATACTGTACATGTAGCTATACAGAATTAAGGGTTTTAAATATAAGGCAAAGCTCACACCCCCAGCAGTAGAAGCAAGCTTCCGGCTTTGTCCTCTCTCAGCTCACATCATTAATAACCTCAGAAGAGGAGAGAACAGCCATTACCCCTTTTGATTTATGGCATGGTCTCGGTACTTAAGAGCGGATCCAGAGGTTCACAACACAGGCCCGACTAGCAGTGAGTAAACCAAAGTCCCTATTGTGCAAAGTCAAGGTTTGTTTTCAGAGAGGTCATCTTATTCCAGATCAGGAGATGAAGAGGGACACAAACAGAACAGTGTAGAGGGAAGAGTAGAGGTATTCAATATGACATAACATTCGGTTGTTTTACTTTTGGCTCATGAAAGGAATTTGCCCCTCCCTCCAGACTGTGCCTCTTTTGGTTCTACTTCTAGAGCACTATGCCTATGGCTGGATAAGTATATACCCCAAGGAAAACATAAATACTGAGCGCATACCCCTCCTACTGCAGTGCAGAGGTTGGATGGGTGAAAGGTGTGCAAAGTGCAGTCCATAGTGTACTGGGACATACAGTTTTAAACTGTTGAGGTTTCCAGGTTTGGGGAAGCGAGTCAGGCAGGTGCTTTAATGGTAAATAAACAGAATGAGAATTTTGTGTGTTCCCTTCTCACCTCCAAACTTTATTCTATTTCAGAGTAAAGGTGATATTTAAGTAACAGATTTCCTGTGGAATAAATAAAGATGACAGAGAGGTTTCTTTTTTGACAGTGAGCAGTCACAATGCAATCCCAACAGCGGCACTGGCTCAGAGTCAGCCTCGACATGCACACGGAGGCGAGGGTAGAGCATATCTGTCATGTTCTCACTGAGAACCTAGATAGCCTGTCAGCTATCTTCCCCATACAGACTTCTGAAGCTTAGATTTAAAAACAGAGAGAGCAAGTGAGACGGACAGATATACAGAGAGATGGAAACAGAGATGCAAGGGCAAAGAGAGGCACTGACGGGTATGAGCAAAAAAGAGAATAAAATAATAAAAAACAAAAGTTCTGAGTCATGCAAGAATGTGTAGATAAAGCTAGTAAATGTTCAAGCATCAGCACAAGTACAAAGTTAAGAGTTTTTGTGGAAGCAGCAGTTTCTCATTGGGCCTGTGTAAGAAGAAAAGATAACCCCAGATCATGTCATGTTTGGTGGTTCTGGTAGATTTGAATTTGCATTTTCTTATCAAATCTTATCCTTAATTCACACATCAATCTGGAAGTTTGCATTAAATCCTGTAGGGATTTAGAGTGGAATGAAGGTGGCAGTGACCAAAGACCAGGTTGCTAAATACTTCCCAATTCAAGGAAAATCCTCCTACCAGAAAACACAATTCTCGTATTACACCACTGTAAACCGAATAATAGATTCTATGTCAGCATTTTAGCCACATTATACTTTATTGCAAAGTTAGCTGAAATGTCAGTTTTTCTCACTGCCATGACATTCAGTTTTATAGCTATGCTGCAGAAATGGAATTCACTCTGTATTTTATCTACATGGACTCAAGAATGGATGGGTATGTGAGACAAATAATCAAAAAGGAGATAAGAACTTTATGTCAATAATCAGACATAATCACTGACTAAAGGCTCAGGGTGTGTGGAGATAATTGTATTTAATGTAACAAAGTATTCAAGCAAAGTTAGCGTAAGCTAAGCTTTAACTGCTTCTCTTCTAAGGGGCATACAGTACCTGTTATTTAGAAGCTACAAAATATTTTAATAAAACCTCTAAGAAAAAAGCACATATAAAATCTAGAGCTAAGAATTTTCTGTAAAATCCAAGGTTTCCCCCTAAATGACAGTGCACCGTTGCAGAAAACCACAAATACCACCTAATTGGTGCCTGATATATTAGCGTGTATGGTGTGGCAGGTTTTAAGCATCATTATCCATCTTTATAGATCCACAGCTTACTTTATGGGTCTTGTTGGCTGAATGCTTTCTATGAGGGTGATTTTTCAAAGGCCTTATCAATATCTAATGGCAGCTTAAACTCTGAGGGCAATGTGGTGAGTGATGAGTGCAACACTGTCATCATGCAGGGAAAGGCTAACGCAAAAAGAGCACTTACTCCTGAATTGCGTACATGATTACAGATGTGCAGTGAGAAGAGAAAGGTTGTATTAAATGATATTTGATTACATGAATATGAATTCTGAGCCTCTAAGGCAACCTAACAGTAGCGTAAAGATCGTAATCTGTAGCCTGATAGATTTTCATGGACGACAAGAGCATATGAGGTTGAAGGAGTCAAGGTTCCCCAGAGGGAGGGACTGGATAGTAATGCGGAAACGGGCATAATTAATCTCCAGACAAGTGAGGGGGCGCTGGACAGCCAAGTGTCTATGTCATGCTTCTGTATACCAGGGTGTTTCTTGATGGCCCCCACACCCTCCTCACCCTAGGCCCCTGAGACCATCCTTCATTCTTATTTATGAGCTTCCACATGGCCACTCAGCTCTGCTGTACCACCTCTGCATCGATCCCTCAAGGTCGGCAAGGAGCTAAACTGCTTCTGGTGAGCTGTATACACAAACAGCTATAAGAGAAGGGATTTGTGCATGTGTGCAGAGACTGGGATATCGTCTGACAGTATTTATCTCTGTCCTGCTTAGGAAGGGGTATACCATTGGGTACCCCATGCATCCTGAAGCGGAGCCATAGCAGGCCTAGGTTTTATTACTGACAACACTGGCAAAACTGTAAGGAGGCTTCTTTAAAGTGAGGCAGCACAGTTAACAAACCCAGTAGAACAATGTGTTCTTCCTCTATGAAATGTGACACAGGAGTAACATCAAAAACATAATTTCTAGTGAAATGAATTTTCATAGATGATCCTCTGAAAGTGAATTATCTTGTTGGTAGGCTGTGCAGTGCTGCAATATTATAGCTCCTTAACATGCCAGGTTTGATATCTAAATCATAGGTGAGATGGGTGCAATTAAGTTACTGCAGCATTTCAACTGACATCCTCAAATGAGAGGGTGGTGGAATGTTTATGACAGAAAATTAATGTGTAAAAGCCTAACAGTCTTTGCCTATTCCCACTCATGTCTTTCTAAATCTTACAACTCTATTTACCATAAGTCAGAACTGCAGCCTCAAGCCTATTATATTCCTCTGTAACTCAAATGACTAATATTCCAAAACTTGGTGCTTCTGAGCCTTTGCCACACATGCCTGCCTGGTACATTGTGACTTAGGCAGCAAAGTTTTAAGTTGAGCTGTGAGCAAAAGTCTGCAGAGTCATCCTTGCTCTAATAGAACTTTGTGGCCTTTGTGCATAACCGAGCTCCTCGTGTCAGAGGTTAGCAGGGAGGGCAGCTGGATTCAAACTAGGGGACAATGTCATGATGTATTCAGCTTCAAGGTTTGAATGAGGGACTCCCACCGCTTCCCTGAGGGTTGGAGAGGCACTGGGTGGGTGAATGACACAGAGCTCATAAACCCCCTGCAGTCTGAGGCACTTCATTTCACCATCTTACTCATGTTGCTCCGAAGCATCCCCTATGACTGTCTATCTGTGAGTCACACCTGGCGTTGTCTCCAGCTCTGACTTTCATAAAAAGACATTATTATCTCATTTCTTGTACAGCCTCAATTTTAAATGTCTAATTTCATTGCACTAGATGTCTTTCTGAAAGTGCTGTAAATAAGCTTAAGGAAGTGATTCCTTCACTGTTATTTTTTTTCCAATGCCATGTGCCAGCGCAATGCAGAGCAGCTGCTAAACTTTACTCCTGCAGATGTCAGTTATATTGTCAATAGTGTTACATCCTCACTGCATATGACTCTGGATACTGTGGCTCCTCTAAAAAAGAAAGCTTCAAATCAAAGGGGCTTGACTCCCTGGTATAACTCAAAAATGTATGCCTTAAAGCAGATAACCAATAAGCTGAAGAGGAAATGACTTGTCACTAATTTAGAAGACCTTTGTTTGGCTTGGAAAAATAGTTTGTTGCTCTTTTAAAAGCAGCTTTCATAAAGCTAGGACATCTTAATATTAATCACCAATAGAAGAAAACAGGAATAACCCCAGGTTTTTTTCAGCACTGTAGCCAGACTGACAAAGAGTCAGAGCTCTGTTGAGCCAAGAGTTCCTCTAAATTTTTAACTAGTAATGACTTCTTGAATTTCTTCATAAAATTTTAGCCCTTAGAGTAAAAAATATTTACCGCTGTCCCACAGACGTATCTTTGTGTACAGCGACTTTTAAAACTGCTGATACTTATTTAAACACTTAGCTTAGTTACATATTTACATGGAAGTGCTTGTGTGAATGGGTAAATGTAAATGTGTTGAATGAGAGCTCAGTCAGAGTAGAAAAGCGCTATATAAGAACTAGTTTATTTAACAAAATATACATAGCTTTAAATGTTAAATTGCTTATTTGCTTTACATGTAAGTTTAGCTTAAAATAGTAACTTTATACAACATGTTTATTATTGTTAACTTAGAACCTTAGTACAATGTATCAAACATGTTTAGTAGTATTTACTAAAATTGATTAGCTCACATAATAGGAAGAAATTTATATGAGCTAATCAATTTTAGTAAAGACTAATAAGCATGTTTAGTTTCATCTTTGTGTAAAAACTAGAATGGTTTAAGGCAATGGGTTTCCACATGATTTTCTAATAAACTCAACTAAATTCGGGTTAAGAGTGAAGGGAGTCTTCCTCACACACACAGAAATTCCACAGGGTTCTGTGCTAGGACCAATTCTACTTACATTATACATGCTTCCCTTAAGCAGTACTATTAGAAGGCAGATATAGCATTTTCACTGCTATGCAGATGATACCCAGCTTTATCGATCCATAAAGGGAGGTGACACACACCAATTAGTTAAACTATAGGCATGTTTTAAAGACATAAACACCTGGATGACCTCTAATTTCCTGCTTCTCGGACAAAACTGAGGTAATTGTACTTGGTCTAAAAATCTTAGAAACATGGCATCTAATCAGATACTTACTCCATAACATTACTTTGGCCTCCAGTAACACTGTGAGGAATCTTGGAGTCATTTTTGACCAGGATATATCCTTCAAAAAGAATATTAATCAAATATGTACTGCTTCTTGAAATTGCACAGTATCTCTAAAATTAGAAACATTTTGTGTCAGAGTGATGATGAAAAACTAGTTCATGCCTTTATTACTTATTTGCTGGGGTTTTCTCTCTAATATTGTGGGGTCTTTACCCTACAATATAAAGTGCCTTGAGTTGACAGCTGTTGTGATTTGGCACTAAATCAATAAAATTTAATTGAACTGAAAAGGGTATGTCTGCAATAACATCATCTTACATAAAGAGTGTTGTGAATGAAAAACTGGTGTCAAAATAGAGGAAATACTTGATTTGCAAAGAGACAATGCCCAGCATATCCCTGACTTTTCTCACTATATTAAAATACAATGTGTTTTTAGTATACTATAGAATTCTAGTTCTAGTCAAAAAGCACTGTAGCCATTTCCTATATATTCCCCATGTTGCCCACTTTTTTATTTATGATGCGTCTCCGCTGCTGCTGATACTTCAATAGAAAAATATAAATCTGTTGATTACTCTTCCAGCTTATAAAAACATGTCTGTGTGGAATGGAATTATATTGTATTGTATAGAAACTATGCAGCTTCTATTTTATCACTGCCCTCCATTGCACTTGCCTCCTGGTTTGAGCAGCTGTAAAACATCTTGTTTATGGTAAATACATGTTTTTGCAAAATATTTCCTTAAACCCAAATGCAGATAATTTTAGCTAAGATTTCCATTGTGGTGCTGTATGTGTTATTCAGTAAAACTCATTGAGATCCATGACAGCTATACCAACAACAGAATGCAGACAATGGGAGCTTGTAATTGCGTCACTTTCTTTTTGAACCATCTATAATGTACTGCACTGTTTCCCTCACATACCCGGCATCTGCTCCCTGATGCAAAAACATGACATATCATAAAGGCTTTTAAAAAATGTTTCTGCTGCTCTGATATTGTTGTCATGGTGAGCCTAATTAAATGCAGCTAATTTAAGTCATTCCACATAATTGCCTCTTTGTCCTGGTTCACAATATGAGAGAAGAATAGTAAATAGCAACTAGAAAGAATGACAACAAAAACACGAGGGAAATCATCAACCTGGATTCTGTCTCCAATCATTGTGCTTTACACTAATGCCAATGGGCCATTGCCGATGTTGCTTTTGCTTTAATTCCATTTGCTCTGGGGAACGCTATCTATCAGGTACACAAGCACAAATACCATTAGGGTATGAAACACAACCCTAAAAGAAAAAACTGTATGGAATACAAGGAACTAACTCATGGACATCACCAAATACCATTTCTTCCCTTTGAGAAGCTCTGTCTGCACTTTAACTGCAGCTTCCTTCACTTGCTGCTTGTCTGTTGGTCTTTTTGCCTTGAAAAGCATGCTTTATTGACTTTAGATCAGGTGACTGACTTAACCATTGAAGAATATCCAATTTCTTTGCTTTGAGAAACTCTTCGGGTTGCTTTCACACTATGCTTTGGGTCAATATCCATTTGCACTATGAAGCACCATCCAATGAGTTTTGCAGCATGTGGCTGAATCTGAGCAGAGCATACAGCCCTGGACACTCCAGAAGTCTTTGGCAGTCACATCAATCTGGACCCAGCCATATATGCCCCTGTCGTGTTTGACAGATGATGTGGATACTTTTTTTGTCTTCCTTCTAACATGAGCTCCATCAAGTCCAAAATAATTTTTTTTTCCCATGCCGAACTGTGCAAGCTCTTTTTTTCTGACAAACTCCAATACAACAATTTGGTTCCTGAGTGTAACCAGTGGTTTGCACGCTTTTTGTAAATACTCTCATCTAAATCCATTCATTAGAGTATGTTTTCATTGTACAGCCCTGACAATGATACACCTACCTCCTTGAAAATATTCTTGACTTCAACCATAATGAACTTCAAATGGATTGGTGGCTTGGTGTTTGTGTATTTCAACTTGATATTGATGATCCTGACTCTCCGGTGATGTTGATTTTTCTTTTTTTTGACTCAGTGCCTTGTCCTTGTGGACCTCTTTGGATTTAATTAAAGTTATAAAGCCAAATGGCAACATTTAAATAGATTGCAATAACCAATTCACTCACTGGCTATAAAGTTTTGATTCAATTTAACCTTTTTGATTTGATGAATTGCTAAAACTAAAGCTATTGAACCATTTGAAAATGGAAGATCACTGAAACTATGAAAAATTAAAGAATTTTATGAACTGCTGAACTGAACACTGATATTTTAATACAAACCTATTCAAATAAATTTGGACAGTATACACAACTGGCTATAAACTAATATATTCTAACTAAATTAAGCATTTCAATTTGATTTAAATAATACAATATAATCATTATGATGCTGATGATCTGAATACATTCAGCAATTTGACAAACAATATAGGCAATAAAAGTAGCTATAAAACAATGCATCATCATAGTGGAAGAGCATCCTGACTTGAAGGACTTGGAAATTGAAATTACTGAAATCAAATGTTTCTGGATAGCAATTTATATGTTAAATGGATAGCAATACATT
>JAMQGT020015069.1:0-18401 GCA_024447675.2 Pterophyllum scalare
TCAGCTGAGAGGAGGGTGGTTTTTGAATGAGGCCTCTCACCTTAGGTCGCTGTTTACGTTTGTTGAATAACTCCTGTGTTTTTTTTCCCCTTTGTTTGAAGGTGATAGCGGCATATCCGTCTCTTTTTGTTATAATCATAATAAAAATCTTTTATTTTACCAATTTTGCTCATGTCTCCTTTTGTCAACCCAGTCACTGTTTGTTACTTCCCCCGAACCCCCTAGACTTTTTAGGGGGAAACATAGCATATACTTACAGCACTGTGTAAGCCTAATTGTAAAAGATACATTTTTAATCACATAAACAAAGATTTTTATTGGCATGTGAAGTTTAAAAAGTAGCATCTTACATTTTTATCACAATTGTGCAGAACAAGTTCGAAAATAGCCAGTTGAATTATGGCAATTTTCATTTTGACTATGCAAATAATGTTATTATTGACCTGTGTAACTGTGGAACACCATGTCCTCACAATAGGGACTACTTCTTTTTCTTTTCTCTTTTAAGGTTCCAATGTGACCTTTGTCTCATTTACCTTTAAATTTTCTTTAATTTCTCGGTGTAACGGCTAAGAGCGGTCAATGGCGGAGAGGTTAAAGTAGCTTGTTTCCTGTCTTCACTCTATCCTGATAAGGATCTAATTGAGCAGGAATACGTCTGTGAACTTTTTTAACCTCATTTCGTATGAAATAAAGGCATTTTTATAAAAGTGTCCAGGAAATGGCATTCCTATTTTGTCACAGTTTACTATCAAAGTCGAACACAAGAGACTTTAATATTTTCATTACTGAAGAATAACACAGGGCAATGGAATGATGTCTCATTTTCCTTTAGGCTGATGAGGCAGACACAGGTTTTATGTGTATTTTTTTTCCTGCATCCCGTGTGCTGATTTCACCTGATAAAAGGTGACTTGTTATCAGATGTAAGAGCCACACAAGAACACCACCCAGAGAAAAGGAATGTCTGAGTCTTGCACTAGTCTTTCTCTGACAGCTAACTACTGTACACATGCCCTCTGATATCCAATCTTCTCTGTAATAACAGTTCCACGATAATAACAACACTGTAGAGCAAAAGAGCAGGCTGTGGAATGGATGGGAGAATCTGCGGAATAATTTCTAACAATTTGGTACCCCTTGTAGGGGAAAATACATTCATTTTAAATAGTCATTGGTATTTGGTCCAGAAATGTAAATTATTCAATCAAATTTTATTTATATAGCATCAAATTACGACAAACAGTCACCTCAAGGTGCTTTATATTGTAAGACAAAGACCCTACAATAATTACAGAGAAGAGGGGCCTGAAAGCTGAAGGCTCTGCCTCCCATTCCACGTATCCTAGGAACCACAAGTAAGCCAGCAGTCTGAGAGCGAGGTGCTCTATTGGGGTGATACGGTACGATGAAGTCAGAGATAACATGGGGCCTGATTATTCAAGACCTTGTATGTGAGAAGAAGGATTTTAAATTCACTGTAAAACGTGTCAAAAAATGGAGTAATGTTGTGTGTCGTTTCACAAAGTTCTATGACAAAGTCTCCCCCATCTTCAAGAAGGGGGACCAACTATTGGGGAATTACATTCCTCAGCCTCCCCAAGAACATCTATGCAAGGGTGCTGGAAAGGAGAGTTTGTCTGTTAGTTGAACCTCAGAAAACAGTAACAATATAGTTTTTCTCCTGGTTCTGGACCACTGAACCAACTCTTTATCCTCTCTAGGATATTTGAGTTTGTGGCATGCCCATTCAGTCTATATGTGTTTTTTGGGAAGGCATTTGACCACATCCCTAGGGGTAATCTGTGGGGGGTCATTATAGGAGTATGGGGTGTGTGACCCATTGTTACAAGCCATTCAGTCCCTGTACAGTTGCAGCCAGAGCTTGGTCTGCATTGTTGGCAATAAGTCGAACTCATTTCCAGTGGACTCCGTCAGGGCCCGCTGTGACTGTTTCTGTTAAAAATTTAATGGCATTTCTAGGCATAGCCAAGTGGTAGAAGGCTCCTGCCTTGGTGGCCTCAGAACGTCTGGTTCTCTGATTTTTGCTCCTGATGTGGTCCAGTTAGCTTCGTCAGCTGGTGGAGTGGTTCGCAGCTGAGTGTTCAGCGGCAGGTATGAGAATTAGCACGTCCAAGTCTGAGCCCATTATCCTCAGCTGGAAATGGGTGGAGTGCCCACACTGGATCAGGAATAGTTGCTGCTCCAAGTGGACGATTTTAAGTTTAAGTATCTCAGGGTCTAGTTCAGGGTGGATGGCTCCCTTATGCTATGTTTCCACCGCCGAAGTGCCGATGCTTGTGCCAGAGCTGGTGTCGGTTTCAATGAATCGGTGAAATGCTTAAGAACGAGCCTGCATTTCCACCGCGTTTCTGTGAACTGATCCTTAATGTATGAGTGTGGGCGGGTCCTCGTCTGGACACGGAAGCCAACGGGCACAAATGTGGGAGAACACGCTCCCCTTTCTTGTGCTGCGAACACATTTTACTGTCCAAACCAAACTGCTTCAGCATCTGTGTGCAGCACAGAGGGAAACACAGACAGCGATTACAAGCAAGACAACTTTGCATCCTTTATCTGTGATATGAACTGATACAAAGCAGCAAGTTCAGCCTTAGGGCCCAACCTAATTCACAGCCGTGAAAATTGCATCGCTTTTCTCATGTAATACACACCATTCAGTGAAATAGTAGTAGAAAACTTTACATCGAGATGGCAGAGTCATGCCCTTCTGTCGCTTTTGTCACGCTAGCTCAGGGGTGGACAACTCCAGGCCTCAAGGGCCGGTGTCCTGCAGGTTTTAGATGTGTTCCTGATCCAACACACCTGACACACATATGGAAGTCATTAGCAGGACTCTTGGGAACTTGACTGCATACTGAGGAGGTAATTAAGCCATTTGATTCAGGTGTGTTGGATCAGGGACACATCTAAAACCTGCAGGACACTGGCTCTCTAGGCCTGGAGTTGGCCACCCCTAAGCTGGTTCGAGTCCAGCTAGCTTGCAGGGCCCAAGTTGAACCCATTTTTCAGCCGAACACTGAGTGCGTTCATGGTGGAAAAAACACTGAACTGTTCAAATACTGGCAACAGCACTGGCACCCCGTTGGTGGAAAAAGGGCTTTAGAGATAGGGTCAAGAGTGCAGTCATTCAGGAGGGGCTCAGAGTAGAGGTGCTACTCCTCCACATTGAAAGGAGCCAGTTGAGGTGGTTCAGGCATCGGACTATAATGCCTCCTGGGCGCCTCTGGGATGAGGTGTTCCAGGCATGTTCTACTGGGAGGAGGCCCTGGGGCAGACCCATGTGGCCTGTGAATGCCTCGGTCTTTTCCCGGATAAGTTGGAGGAAGTGGCTGCAGAGTGGGAGGTCTCAGTTTCTCTGCTTAGGCTGCTGCCCCTGATATCCAGCCCCGGATAAGCAGTAGAAAACTGGTGGATGGATGGATATTACTTTTACTTAAGTAAATCTTCATCAAAGTAACAGTTCTATTACTTGATTAGAATACTTTCGTACTTTTTCCACTGGCATTAGCTCATAATGTTGTACTCCTCTCTCTACTCCAAATATGGAAATTTTGGGTCCTTACCGCAAAATAAATAATTTTTTTAACATGAAGCCAACATTAAATATAGTTAAAATAATTAAAATTGGTTAGTTCCTTAAATTCCTGTGAAATCCAAAACCCTCCAACAGCTCTGCCACAAATTCTACTTTTCAATGGAGTGAAAATAGCACTTCATATTTATTGTAGGTGGTGTACTGGACAGAATCACATTAAAAAGGCACATTAAGCAAGTTTACCTAATTAAGTCTGTATATAAGACATATGCAGACTTAGTACTCTCTTTAGAGGTATTTATAATCATGACTCAGCAGTTTACTGTTTTTTGTTTTGTTTAATATATCTATTGGCATCCTTGGTCAGTAAGAAAGTCCACCTGCACTGTAACATCACTGTCCTGATCTAATATTATCCAGTCTCATATCTTAGACTGTCACATCCCTTTAACCCTTTTTCATAAAGTTATGTACCACTTTCTGTCACAGTTCAGCTCTCCTTTGATTGTACTGACAGCTATAACATGTACTCCTCTAATACCCCTTGCTCTGCTATGGGTTTCTTTTTGTCTGCTGACTTCTCACAGCAGAACTTGTTCAGCAATGTGACCTAACCCTTTTTTTTTAACTCTCTGGTAACATTTTTGGAAATGAAAATTGTCTGTGCTCAAAGCAGGCAGTTCTGTGTAGGTGGATTACACAACTCATACTTCTGATCACATCACATTCAGGAAGCAACTGACAACCTTTTCTTGTGTAGTTAGGGTGTGTGTGATGACTGTCTGTGGTAGTAGAATATGAAGTTTTTGATAAGAAATCAAAATCTTCTTTGGGTCATTTTACATATGTTGAATTGTTGTTTGTCTTATTCTTTGTGGAAGTATAACTGTAGGAATGGAAAATGGGCGAGCTAAAAAGACAGTGCTGTCATAAGCTCTTTGCATCCATCCTTTATAATAATGCCATTTTGTGACTGCAGTTTGCAACTGTTACTGAAAGCTCTGCTCCTTTAATGTTCACAGAAAACTGTTTCTGTCTCCATTTCACACGTCCGTCTTCCATTAACAATGACTTGATCTGGGCAAGCTGAGAGGCCAGCAGCTTTTTTCTCGTGGTTTGCGCATACACATTGTGGATAAACCTCTGGTCCGATGGTACACCGATGGGAGACCAGAGGTTTCCCTGAACTGCTCTGACATCAGTTACAATCTGCACTTTGTGTGGAAACACAACTAGCATTAGCAGGTAAATGAGCTTCAGTGATTTATTGCAACAGATGAGTTTCCTCTTACTACCCACCGTGGCCAACATGTGTGATATAGAGAAGATGGAATGTAATAAAGCTCCTTTAGTACATTAGCAGAGAAATTTCTGACAATGATGGAGAGGGGACGGCAGCTCTGACCATGTCCGGTCTAATAAAACAGGCAACTTGACCAGCCAGAACTTTCAGATCTATGAGAAATTATCTGGTTGAATGAATGAAACCACCTCTTTTTCCAAATCTCCACCTTTATTTTTCATTAAAATTTTTTATATTAATATTTTGGATGTTGACAGTTAACTATCATATACTGCTAAAACCTGATTTGTTAAATTTTAATATATTCTCTTTTACTGTATATTATCTTAATAATATATTTTATTATAATTTTAAAAAATCACCTTCCACTCCTGGTGTCTTTTTCATGTCCTCGTGTCCCTCTTTGATCCTCTTGTACCACCCAAAAACACGTGAGTGTGCTATCATCTCATCTCCATACACTTGCTGCAATATTCCTAGTGCTTCTGACAGAGTTTTCCCTAACCGGACCAGGAATTTCAAGTTGGTTTATTCCTCTGCTAATTGCTGAATGATCTGAAACAGGGGGCATCTATTCAAAAGCATGTTAGAAAAATTCAATGGCGACAGTGAGCTCAGGTGACAAGTGTGTGCCCCCTGGATCTTATGCAGCACACTCAGTCCTGGAACTTTTCTGACACAGCTTGTAGGCCTGTGTTTCTAAACACATGAATGACAGTTTTATTTTTTATTTTTTTTCAGAGATATGTGGTCCTCACAGACATATGGTTTATAGAGTATGATGCTGGACATGAAACAGAATATGGAGTATTTAAAATGAGCTCAACCATAAACATCTGCAGTAGTAATATTAATTCATTTAACAATGATATTGTCATGTACGGCTGTGTGGCAAGCAGGAAGGGGACCCCAACGCAGAATACGGAAGACAAGGTAATTAGATGATTTAGCCTTTATTTGGCGTGAGCAAAACAGAACCAGGGGCTAATGCAGCAAAATGGAAAGATAACCAGACTTGAATTCCAGGAACTAAAGTGAAACACAGAAGGACACAGCATGGGAGCTAATGACGACGACACGACAACAGGCACAGAAAACACTGGACTTAAATACATCAGAGGATAATGAGGGGAAGTGGAAACAGCAGGTAACACAGCTGAACACAATGACACAGACGAGACCAGGGGAAGCAAAACTAAACACAAAGCATGGGGAACACAGGACTGTCAAAGTAAAACAGGAAGTGACCAGACCAGGAACATGCAGACTTGACACAGGGAAACACAAGGGACCAGAAATAAACAGGTGTACAAAAGAGAACACAAAACACTGGGCCACCGGCCCAAGACCATGACACGAAACATGAGGGGCCTGACAAAGAGCGATTCAGAAGACCCCTATGGAAGCTTCAACAAGGAAACTGTTTACCCTGCCTGGGATAGGGTTACCAGGGCCCCATCCTGGAGCCAGGCCTGGGGAGGGAGCTCGAGGGCTGGTGACCGGGCACTAGCCTGTGGTGCCAAGCTGGGCACAGCCCAAAGAGACAACATTGCCCCACCCTCCTGTAGGCCCACCACCCAAGGGAAGCGTTGTAGGGGTCAGGTGCAGTGTGTGTCAGGCAGTGGCCAAGGGCGGAGGTCCTGGCAGACCAATCTCCACCTATTGAGACTGGTTATTGGGACATGTAATGTCACTTCGCTGGTGGGGAAGGAGCCTGAGCTTGTGTGTGAGGTTGAGCGATACCAGCTAGATATAGTCGGGCTCACTTCAACACATGGCCTGGGCTCTGGAACCAGTCTCCTGGAGAAGGGCAGGACTCTGTTCCAGTCTGGAGTTGCCCTCTGTGAGAGGTGGCAAGCCGGAGTGGGTATTCTTGTATCCCCTTGACTTGCTGCCTGTGCATTGGAGTTTTCACCAGTAGATGAGAGAGTTGTTTCCCTGCGCCTTTGGCCTGGGAATAGGTCCTTACTGTTGTTTGCACTTATGTGCCGAATGACAGTTCAAAGTACCTGCTCTTCTTGAAGTTGCAGGGTGGGGTGCTCAAGGGTGCTCCATCCTGTGACTCCTTCGTCCTGCTGGAAGACTTCAATGCTCACATGGGCAATGACAGTGAGGCCTGGAGGGGTAGTAACGGCCTGCCTGATCTGAACCTGAATGGTGTCTTGTTATTGGACTCCTGTGCAAACCACAGTTTGTCCATAATGAACACCATGTTTGAACACAAGGATGTCCAGTAGGGCATGTGGCACCAGGACATGGTGGTCACCGGAGGTGAAGGGAGCCATCAAGCTGAAGAAGGAATCCTATTGGGTTTGGTTAGCTTGTGGGACTCTGGAAGCAGCTAATGGGTACCGGCCAGCCAAGCGGAATACAGCTCAGGTGGTGGCTGAGACAAAAGAGTGGATGTGGGAGGAGTTCTGCGAGGCCATGGAAAAAGACTTTCGGACAGCCTCAAAGCAATTTTGGCAAACCGACAGGCGACTCAGGAGCGGAAAGTGGTGCTCTACTCACATGGTCTATAGTGCTGGCAGGGTGCTGCTGACGTCAACTGAGGCTATAGTCAGGTGGTGAAAGGAATACTTTGAGGACCTCCTTAATCCCACTGACACGCCTTCTGTAGTAGACGTAGAGACTGGGGACAAGGGGGATGACTCTCCCATTACTGGGGATGAGGTCAGTGAGGTGGTTAAACAACTCCTTGGTGGGTGGTGGTGATTTGTCCTGAGTTCCTGAATGCTCTGAATGTTGTAGGGCTGTCTTGGTTGACACGCCTCTGCAACATCACGTGGATATCTGGGGCGGTGCCACTGGATTGGCAGACCGGGCTGGTGGTCCCCATTTCTGAAGAAGGGAGACCAGAGGGTGTGCTTCAACTATCAGGGGATTACATGCCTCAGCCTCCCCGGTAAGGTCTACACCAGGGTGCTGGAAAGGAGTGTCCATTTGTTAGTCAAACCTCAGGTTCAGGAGGAACAATGCAGTTTTTGTCCTGGTCCCAGAATGCTGGACCAGTTCTTTACGCTCTCAAGTTTCACTTCGCCAGGGCTGCCATTTGTCACTGATTCTATTCATAATTTTTATGGACTTATTTTCTAGGTGTAGCCAAATGGCAGAAGGCTTCCACTTTGGTGGCCTCAGAAGCTTGTCTCTGCTCTTTGCGGATGATGTGGTCCTGCTGACTTCATCGGTGGTGGCCTCCAGCTCACAGTGCAATGGTTCGCAGTCAAATGTGAAGCGGCTGGCATGAGAATCAGCACCTCTAAGTCTGATGTTATGCTCCTCAGTCGGAAAAGGATGGCGTGCCCACTCTGGCTCAGGGACGACCTGCTGCCCCAAGTGGAGCAGTTCAAGTATCTCGGGTCTTATTCATGAGTGATGGGAGAAGGAAATGGGAGATCGATAGATGGATTGGGACTGCATCTGCAGTGATGTGGACACTGCACTGGTCTGTTGTGGTGAAGAGGGAGCTGAGCGTAAAAGCGAAGTTGTCGATTTTCCAGTCAATCTACATCCCTATCCTCACCTATGGTTGTGAGCTTTGGGTGGTGACTATAAAAATAATATCACGAATAATAGCGGCAGAAATTAGTTTCCTTTGAAGGGTGGGTGGCCTCTTTCTTAGAGATAGGGTGAGAGGTGCAGCCATTTGGGAGGGGCTCAAAGTAGAGAGCAGCTAGTTGAGGTGGTTCAGGCATCTGACTAGGATGTCTCCTGGGTGCCTCTTGGGTTAGGTGCTCCGGGCATGACCTACCAGCAGGAGGCCCCAGGGCAGACCTGAGGATGCGCTGGAGAGATTATATCTCTTGGCTGGCCTGGGAACACCTTGAGTTCCTTCTGAATGAGCTGGTGGAGGTGGCTGGGGAGAAGGAAGTCTGGGCTTCTCTGCTTAGGCTGCTTCTCCTGTGACTTGGCACGGAAGAAGATGGATGGATGGATGGATGAAACAATTTTCTCCAGAATAATTATTTTGACTTTGTTTGACTTTTTAATTCATGCACAATTATGCAATAGAGTTTTATGTGTTGCGAGGTGGTTTCATGGTGGTTTATTGCTTGTTTTGATAAAGGAATTATTTGAAAAGTGTAGTAAGGTGAAGACGTCTATATAGAGTGCAGACAAACAGGAGAAATGGGATGTTTTAATTTGGTCAAATTTGCCTTTGTAAATTGTTAAATAGTAGAGGAAAGTGTGTGTGTGTGTGTGTGTGTGTGTGTGTGTGTGTGTGTATGTGTGTGTGTGTGTGTGTGTGTGTGTGTGTGTGTGTTTGTGTGTGTCGGGGGGGGGTGTTCTCAATTGCTGTCCTGCAGAGGCGGCTGCAGACACCCATCTCCCTTATGTTAGTCTTGTCTGTTCTTCTCCTGGATGGTTGTCTGGATTAAATTTTGTACTGGATTAAGTTTTGTTATACTATGATGGAATGACGTTATATAATTCATTGTATGATGTTTAATTTTGTTGTATGTATAATGACAGTAAAGTTCTATTCTATTCTATTATTTTAGGCCTTGGCTGCTGGGGGTTTCCATGATGCACTGAATGCTTCTTTTCATTCATCTCTTTTTACTCTGTTTATAGGCCACTGTGCATTTAATCACTAGTTATTATTAATCTCTGGCTCTCTTCCACAGTGTGTATTTCGTCCTGTCTCTCTCCACTTAGCCCTCAGGTTTCTTCCTGTTAAAAGAGAGTTTTTCTTTCCCACTGTCACCAAGTGCTTGCTCCTAGGGGGTTTTTGTGACTGTTGGGTTTTCTCTGTAATTATTGTAGGGTCTTTACCTTACAATATGAAGCGCCTTGAGGCGACTGCTTGTTGTGATTTGGCGCTATATAAATAAAATTGAATTGAATCATTCAATTATCAATCTTAGTCATTTTCCGTGGTCTGCCAGGTATTAGGGTGCTGAAATGGTGAATGCAGACTTTGTTTGTAACAATGTATTGATTTTGTGACACCTAAAGTTTTTGTTGTCTCTGATTTATTTTAGTTTGGCTTCCTTTATTTCATCAATATCTCTTTGGCTCTCATATTGAGAGGTCCAGGGAAAAGCAACCAAATATAAGTTGAAATTAATTCCTTTTTTCATCTGTTTAATGTATAAAAATCACACATCTTGATTATTGTTGTTTTTTTTTAATCTACTCTGATGTATACAAGAAACAAAATGCCAAAAACTGTGCCACTGTCAAAATACATGCTGTCACTTATGCCTGTTCTTTTCTGTGCTAGAGTCTTGTGCTGTGTTTATTCAGCTTTCCATGTATGCACATGGAAGGGTGGGGGGCAGAACAGAACCATTCCTCCAAATATAAATTGCTACAGATAGAAATAGCAATCTTCTCTTGATTAATGTGTTCCTGATTGCATTGAGCTTCATATTTTAGTGTGTGTGTGTGTTTGTGCAGGGAAAATGGCCTGTTTCAGAGCTGCAAAGTTTGTAACAATAGCATAAGTTGCAGGTTTATCAGCCAGTAAGTGTTGCATGCTGTTTTGACTATTCAAAAATCCACTGAACACATATTTTACAAACAAAAACAATTCAAAGCAGCTGTGACAAAAAGGTATATTATGTGACAGGAATGAACCTGACTGCAGCTGCAGGCTTTTTTGGCACAAAACTTGTTTTTAAAATTTAGCTTGGCTCAAAAGTTCCTTCTCTCTCTCCTGCGTATATTAACTGAGACCTGTATATTACCAACATATAAGAGTGGTTTAAATGCTGAGAGATTAATGCACTCTCCCCACTGCTGTAGGGCTGCAAGAAATCTCAGGGTCTCCAATAATCCCCCATCGTGACTCACATGTACAATATCCACAAATAACCATCTACAAAGTGAGGAAAACACTGTGCCAGGAACTTACGTAAAAACTGTCAACATTTTACAGATTATCTCTTCAGTGATTTCAGTAATCATGCTTTTGTCCTTTTCTTTTGGTGCTGCTGCACAGACATTCACACACATATATATCCTTCAACAGCTCAGTGGAGCTGAATTTCCATGGCAACGCAGTGCTAAAGAGATTTTTAAGTATCAGTGCCATGGCAAGAATTCAAAGGAGAAACATCTATAAATGCAAACATATTTCGAGAGGGCAAATCAAATGGTAAATAAGGTCACTCAAGGTTTTCATAAAACTCAAAACAAAAAAAAAAGAAATGACATGAGTTAATCAGAAACCATGGAGTGCTTTATTAAATGTGAATTTGTTTAATTTTTTGTAATAGAAAACAAACAAAAGTGGACAGCAGGTATTACTCCACGAGTTTGCCTGTTGTTTGGAGAATGATGATGTCACACATAATTAATGTTGGTTCCAGCAAAAAAAATCCTATTGAGAAATGATTTGTTGCACAATGCAGAATTAGTTTTTGTATCTTCTACAAAAGCAGACTGTCCTGCAGACTGTCACTACTCTTCATTCTAGTTCAGAGTATGACATTGGAGCCAGTAATTAGAGGTGGCCGCTAAGATGTCCACTTTGCCCTACAATAACATGTCGAGTAGCAGACTTTCACATGTTGTTCCACTCACCACTGTTAGACCAGACAGCTGAACAGTGGGATGTGGCACATTCAAAATTAGCTCTTGGAATTATTTTGGGAACTATGGAGCTAACTCCCAAACTGTGGGTTTCATCAAAATCCCAGCCCAGTCCAGGTATTTGTCTCACCCTGGTGTTACTACAACATGAAGCTAAGAGAAGAGAAGAGAAGAGAAGAGAAGAGAAGAGAAGAGAAGAGAAGAGAAGAGAAGAGAAGAGAAGAGAAGGTGCACATCTAACTGTTACATGGTTACAAGCTGCAGGGCTGCACCAACATAACTAATACAAACAAAATCTACACGTTTTTGTCTTAATCAAACCAGCTGTAAGGGTGTTTACCTTCCATTGTTATCACTGTGCTTTATAAGGGCAGCCCCAACATTAATGTTGGGGCTTCCACTGTATTTATCAACCTTGTGAATAAGCATTAACTTTATCAGGGAACCACCTTGGAAAACTGATGAAACAATTAACCTGATCTCAAATGATTAACACTTAATTTGGGGACTCAAATTCATAACTAAAATCATTAAAACCAGCGGGAAATTGAGATAAGCTATTAGTTTAATCAGCCTCATACAATAACTGGTCTATCAAAACATCAAAGTTACATCTCAATACTCAGTGAGCCTGAAGGATTTGAGAATTTTGTATTGCAGAGGTTGGCAGCATTCACCCTTATAAAACATTAGTTACACCAGCATACATATTAAAGACAAATTACTTACAAAGGTAATGAGCAAAAACACAAAAAGACCAAACGAAAGACTAAAACTAAGAAGAAGAGTGCATGCTTGTGAGAGACAGAGGGCGTGGTATCCATGGATATTTAAGAAAAAAAAAGTGTGATCATGTACAATAATGGAGCCAGGTTAATATTAAAGTTTCTAGATAGCATGCAAGACCCTGTGTGTGTGCAATATAACCAACATAAAAACTCAGATCAAAGATCACATTTAAAAGACTTAATATAATTCATTGCATGAGTTCTCCTAAAAGTCCATAATATTAGTTATGAAAAGCTATGCTGTGCCCAGGTGGTTTACCAGTCATCGGTTCAGTCATTGATCAGAGAAGGGCTCCATAGATTGGGTCCAAAACAAGGAAGCGTTGTGTTCCACTTCAGCCGCTGTCCTTTAAGGTCCAGCCCCACAGGAAAGCCGAGTTAGCGCTCTGCACTAACATGTTCTGCTGTTGTTGCTTCTAGTGAAGTTACCTGCTGTGGCTAAATTGAACCTTTTATTTTGGTTCTTGGTGGTTACCATCTGACCACAAATCTTTGGCAGGATGTTGCGTTGCTGCAGTCAGAAGGCAGTTTTTGGTGTGTCTGTTTGCAGATCACACACTAGAGGGCATGGAGGGGAGAGGTCAGAGCAGGCCTCTCAGTGAAAAGCAGCCTCCTCACATCAGAGATGAGAATGGAAAAAAGCCAGAGAAGAATGGCCAGCTGAAGCTTTGTCCACCTGGTAAAAGGTGTTGCATTATAGATACAGGATGTGGCCTTTCACCACCTAAGGGGATGAGGTGGTGTTTATAACAAACAAATGAATGGATCTTTGGCCGTGCTCATGACTTCTACACAATTTTTGAAATGCAACAGTGTGACTGTACATTCATTATACTTCAGACAGAGGTTGTTGTGGTATCCTGTGGTTGGCATCAATGGAGAACAAAGAGACTATAAGCTCCTGCACCTGCTGCCTCAATCAAACACAAAGTGTTGTAATTAAACACTGTGCTATAATAAAACACAAAACTACCTCATGTCTGAATTACTTTTATTTTTAAGATTCACAGCATAATTTAGCGGAACTACAAGGTAGACTATCTAAGTATATCATTACTAAACACTATTAAACAGTGAGGAAATGCTTTATAAGTGTGTGTGTGTGGAGTGCTATGAGATATGGAAATATAAACAAAATACAAAATTTAAAAATAAAAACATATTGGAGTCCAGCATTAAATATTAAGTAAAATAAAGTACAGACAAAGTTTCTTTGCCAACCACAAGATGCAACAATGTTTATGTATATCACAGAGCTATGGTTCAGTGGCTGAGAGCGCTTCACTGAGTCTCACATGCCTGAATGTGAGCTTGAAGCCAATAGAGCACTCCGCTCTCAGACTGCAGGCTTACTCATGGTTCCTCGGGTATTTAAACGTGGAATGGGAGGCAGAGCCTTCAGCTCCCACAGAAGAAAGCCCTCTCTACTCTTAAGATTAGGCTTAGAACGTCCCTTTTTATCTTCCCATGCAAAAGAAAGCCCACATTTCCAGGTAAAGAGCCAGTCCATTTACAGTAACCTCAGTTCTAGGCTGCAGCCTTATTGATTGGCCTGTGGTGCCAAATTCTGATTGGCTGAGCAATATCTAACATGACCATAAATAGTACAGACTCTGACTCATTATTGAGCAATATTAAAGCCATCTCTACTGCTCAGCAATTGTGCTCGAATGTAAACGGCATGGTTACCTTGTGTTTTGTACATGGTTGCATTATGATCATGGTGATGTTATACATAATGCATTGATATCAGCAGATTGTGTAGTATGGGCGCATTATGTACAGTAGTAATATTCCTGTACACACGAGTATTATATGAAGTGAATACCTTCTAATTATACATTATTTTTGACTTATTGTTATGCATTATATAAATAAAAATACATTATGTAGTATACGCTCTTGTACAAAAGTGCAGTATGTATGTTCTCTAATTTGTTTGCCATGGAAATTTTTTGTGTCTGTTCTAGGATGTTGCTACAAAAAACTATTTGTAGAAATGTTGAAAATAATGATAGAATATATGTCTCTTACCACATAATTAAAATGGTTTTGATTCAGTTGGTATTGTTAATATTGAAAACATATTTTTGCTGGAGTATGTATTATATCTTTGCTAGCCCAGGGGTGAAGTGTTTGGAAAAATGTATAGGGCAAGTAATTAATCATTAGTTATTATTAATCTCTGTTTTTCTTCCACAGTGTGTCTTTTGTCCTGTCTCTCTCCCCCTCACTTCCCCTCATTTGGTTCTGCCATGTGGTTTTCCAGCTTAAAAAAAAACAACAAAAAAAACCCAACAACACTACAGAGGCCTCAGTTTGGCTTAATTATCTGTTTATTCCACTTACACTGAAAGGTGCAATGCCAAAATTTTTAAGAATATTACATGTACCAAATAAATAAATCTAATATTTTTCTTCAAATTTGGGTAAAAACAGAGAAATGGAGAAGAAGGGAGTAATAGTGAGAAAGGGAGGAGAAGAGAGGGAGGGGAAAAGGAGACAGAGAGGGGGAAGCTTATCGGCTGGCTCCAGACAGAGTGCGCGGATCAATGGGCGTGCGAGGCCCACAGCGATCAATGCATTTGATAAAGAATTAAAGAAGAGCCACTGTACATGGCTATCAAAGAACCAGGACACGGCCTAATTATGATTCGACGGGTGCGTGCCCATGATAGGGGTCTGTGTGTGCCTGTGTGTGTTACATGTACATAAATATAAATTTGTGAGATGTTGGTGTGGAATTTTTGTAGAAGTGCAGGTTATGTACCTGTGTATACAGTGTCAGTGTATACATGCAGATATGTGTTTATGTGCAACTGGAAAGATGCAGGAGTGGTGTGCAAGCTTATGTGTGAGGGTCCAAGTGCAGTTAGAGCCACCAGAATTTGGACACCGGCAAATACTATGTATTTTGCTTCGGTACACCATCACAGTAGATCAGATAATCAAGATGTGATTGCAGACTTTCAGCTTTAATTTAAGGGGTTTTAACAAAAGTACTGCCTCAAAGGTTTAGGAATTACACACATATTTATACAGAGTACCAGATTTTGAGAGTCTCTCAGGATCATGAGCTGTTTCTCTCCTCCACACTTTTCTCTTAGTTGATTCTGGTTTCATCTGTCTAAAGATTGCCCTGAACTGTGTAGGCTCATAAAGGTTTTTTCTGGCAAAGGCTAATATGACCTTCTCGTTTCTGAGCGTAATCAGTGGTTTGCACCGTGCTGTGAATCCTCTGTATTTACATTCATGAAGGCATCTCTTTGACAACGATACACCTGCTTCCTCAGGTCTTTTTTTTTTTTTTTAAACTTTGTTAGATGTTGTGAAGTTGCTTTTCTTAACCACTGAAAATAATTCTGTCATCATTCACTTTAGTTGTCTTCTGTAGTCTTTCAGGACTTTTGGCGATGCTGAGCTGGCCTGCGTATCTACATGTTTGCTCCTTAACTTTTTGTTACTCCTCCATAACTATGATGATGTCTCCATAAATTGCACCGGCATCTTTCTGGGCCTCTTACTGACAGATCTAGTGAAAAACTATGGAATACGAGTTAACACTGAAATCAGTTTCAGATATTATATCTTCTTCATTTGTCATGAAACAGGGAAGGAGGGAACAGGCCTCACCTGGCCATGAACCTGCTTGCCAATCAACTGTCCAATTACTTTTAAGCCTCTAAAAATCAGGCAGTATGTATAAAAATGTCTGTAATTCCTGAGCCATTAAAAAAAATACTTTTGTTAAACCCCTTGAATTAAAGCCGAAAGTCTGCACTTCAAATCACATCTAGTCTGATTTAAAATCCACTGTGGTGGTGTACACATGCAGAGTGCCCAAACACTTCTGGACCTTACTGTAAACGGCATGTATGAACCTGTAGTTTTTGGGCAGCGATGCCATATTACTGTGGTTTGGGATTATAAATTCAAGCTTCTGTTTATACATACTACATGTGCAAAATCTTATTTGTGCCTCTTACTTGTAACAGCTGACGCAGCCTTGGGTTCATACTGTCTGCACTGAAGTACTGAGTATGTGGCACAAATGCAGAAGAACAAAGGTGTGCATGTAAAATCAAGCTTAATTTTTATTAATGAGCAAATATGTTTGTGTGTTTGACTTCTGAAGTTCTGTTTATCTGTGGTTTGCCCTGAGCACAGTGTGTGTGCCTGTATGTATACTTAACAAAAGGACACTTGTACATTAGGACAGGTAGAACAGGTTGAGTGGGGAGACGCACGCAAAAGTCAGAGTGACAGACGAGTATGATGGGAAGGTTCTGCCCTTTAAATAGACAGGATAGTTGCTGGTGAGAGACAGAAAAGATGAAGAGGGTGAGAGAGAGGAGGACGAATGGAGGAATAAAGAAATGGAGAACATGAGATCAACTCATTCCCTGCCCGCCTTTTGAAGAAAATAAAATTCAGAAAAGAAAGTTCTAGAAAGCATCAATGTGGAGGAGGAGACATTCATCTTATAACAGATATACTGGTATCTATATTGGTCCGCTGAAAACGTGAGCCAAAATATCCATCATCACATATGTAGAAAAAATTTTTTATATTTATGTTTCTGGACTGACTTTGATCTTACTTTGAAAAAAAAAAACAACAACAACAACAACAAAAAAAACACACTGCTGCTGAAATTTTGTATGGGTATTAAAATTGTGGACTATAATGCACTATGATGTCACAGATAGTGTATAAACATACCTCTAAAATGAGTGTTCATCCTCTTAGTTTAATATGTAATTGATTTGACAGATTTATCTTTTAAAAAAACAGGTTATTGTACAGTGTTTGACAAACTCAGCTGATCTTTGGATCTAAGACGCTAACTTCACTGGAACAAGAGGATTTTTATATTCATTAACTGCGACTATCCTTACCATCTAAAACAATCTTTGTTCCTAATACTTCAAATTATGCATAAAGAAACTTGGATCAGTTTCTCTTTAATATCCTTTTTGTATGATGAAGGCTTTTATGTTTCGGACTCCCGCTGATTAGAACAAGTTAACTCTGAATATCCTCCTTGTCATCTTCTCACTTATTAAGATTGCTCATGTATTTAACAAGTTTATCACTGTTCCTTTATTTTGTTTATTGTATGGGGCTTTTTTATTTCTTTGTTTAATGAATGAATTTGCCTTTATTGTTTAAAATATGTTATGGCCTGTAAAATGTTCGTTAGGAACACCTTGAAAACGAGATGCTATACCTCCAGGGGTTTATCCAAATGCTAAAATGATACATTTTTCAGTGCAGTACAATTATTGATACACAGGCATTAAGTTACTCAACTTTCAGTGAAGAAGAAACAACCTCTGGGGGTAAAATAAGGGGCAGTCTGTGAAGCCGATTAAGAAAAGTTGTAAACTGCAGTTCTTGAAGTGTCCTTGAGGCTGGCTGCTAAAGCAAACCAAGCCCTACTCACTCCCATGTTAAAATGACTTTCAAACTTTACACACGTTTACATCCCGGTAAAAAGAAACTGTTTTCACCTCTATGGATGGTTTCCCTTTCATAGCAAGTGTGGGGTGGGGTGATTTTTTTTTATTTTTTTATTAGATACTGGAGTAAGAGGCCTGACTGCTTTGTTTGACAGGTATCCTGACAGAGGGCACTGGAGCTGACGGACAGCTGCTGGGCTTCATCCCCTACTTCAAGTCATTAACTGGACCGCCTCTGTGCAGGTTCCTGCTGGTGCCCTTTGGAATATTTATATTGATTAATAAAATTATATATGTTGCTGTGTGGCATAGACCATCCAAGACCGAGAGAAATTATAGTACTTTAATAGCTGGTTGAGTTAGCCGTTTAGCAGGTATCTGTGTTTGTGCCTTAGAACCATGCAACTTGCTAGCATTAGCTGGTTAATCTCCTCATCCAAATATATAAACTTTTGGCACCAACTTGAGGCTTCAAAATGAGGACTCCAAAACCAACAGCTGATGTCACAGTGGCGACGTCCATTTCTAATAATATATCTATGGGTGAAAATACAGACATAATGCCACATTATTAAACTGAATTAAAAGACACCGAAGACCACTGAATAAATATACAATGTCCTGCTTTTTGCCTTTTTGAGTCAATTTTTTTCTTGAGTTACACAGAGATCATGATGCATCTTACATGACTGTTCTGCACTGTGACCGATATCACATTACTGTTGGGTCACGATACCTGTTGTTTTGCA
>JAMQGT020015070.1:0-112679 GCA_024447675.2 Pterophyllum scalare
TTTGTAAAACACACACAATCACATTAAATTGCCCCCATGTTCACTCTTGCAAAGGGGCAAAAAAAAAGGAGGAAAAAAAAAGAAACATTAAATGACTGAGCCTTGACTGAGTGATTCTCGATCTGCCACTTAAGCAACCAAGGGCTGACACATTGTGCCAGCTCATGTTCAGGGTCATGCCTGTGTCAGCTAAACCCTCTCTAATGAGACACAGACAAGTACACTGTGCCCGGCCGAGCGGAGCCGGAAATCTAAGCGCAATAGCTCTGGCACCAGGGAAAAAAAAAAAAGAAAGAAAGATCTATTGCAGGGGCACTATGCAAAGCATTGTTTTAATGGTCACAGGTTTATTTTTCCTAAGCAATCTCACTAAGTTATAAGGTCTCCACTTTTTGGGGTGTGGAATGAATTGAGTGAAGCATATAAAAATAAGAAATGCTAAATAGGATCTGCCTATAAGGCTATTTGTTTAGCATAAAGCTCTAAAAGCAAAGCTTGAGTGAAATGTTGTGCGCTTTATCAGTGATACTTTTGACAGTCTGACAGGAGCTATTGAGAAATATCACTCACAGAAAGTGAAGGACAGCACAGAAGACAGACACTAAAAATCCCCAAATCCTAAAGTACTTAATAAAATAAAATATTTTGTCCACTGCCTGGATATCAGAGAACCTTCGAACGGCACTTACCTTGAACATTTTTTTTTCTTCGAGGCGTTCTTAAAATATTTGAATAATTATTTGATCTGTCAAATTTAGATGTGTAATTAAGGAGATTGATTTTAGATCCACTGGTGTGGGTCCAGTCAAGCAAAATGATGGTTTTAGGGAAGCTTGAAGCTGTTAAATTGCATGTCATGTCTGTGTGTATTTTTTATGGGACAGTGGTGATGCGACTTAATAATTACATAAGAACCCCCCAAGTTGTCCAGGTTCCCACAGAGATCTGCTCTTTGAAGAACCATGGGGTCAAATATTGAGGTCAGGCAGAGAGGGTGCCTTGACACAAATAAGAGATCTGTACCTGTAATGCACTTACATAGTCTAAAAATAAACAAATTAGAATCAATTTATTATGAGAGTTATTCTGAGGTAACTGAGATTAAACTACACGAGAGCTAACAGAGTAAAACAGATTGAAAGAGGGGTTGGGGGATCATAAGATTATAAAACCACCTGAGCTGCCGTTAGAGTGAGTGTGGGAAATGCGTGTGTGTGTGTCTGTGTGTGGCTGGGCTCTGTCTGGGACTTGCTGAGCCTTGGCCCCTGGAGGACATGGCTGTGGAGCGTGGAGGTTACCCCTCCCTACCACTCCCTGCTGGTCATTGCTGCCTCCCCCAGGATGTGGGTACAGTACATGTTGGTTCTGGGGTGCATGGCCAGATGTTTTGGCGTGGTTCTTGGCCCACTCCCTTGGAGGTTGTGGTCTGCGGTGCAGGTGGGGAGCTTGTGTTGAGATGGTCAGTCACTGGAGGGGTGGGCTGCCAGTTGCCTCTGGTTCCCTGGGCTCTTGCCCTTTGGCCTTGAGGACTCCGTCTAGGGCCTCTCTCCTTCCTCTTGTGGGATGTGCAAATACACTGGAATAAAAGCCCTAAAATACGGTACTATCTGAGATATGATACCTCTGTATCTGTCACAGATACGGACAATATCCCTACGAATGTGCACCGGATCTTTGACGGATACGTTTTTTTGGACATTTCTCTGTAAACGGACAAGATTGGACCCTGAAAAATCCAAACCCTGAATGAACATCCGATCACATATCTGGATAATATCCATTTAAACATCTGTAACAGATCAGAACTTCCCGTATTCTCTCCAGAAACATTATGGATACGTGGCAGATCCATAAAGTAGGATCTGCCACGGATCTTTCCGGATACAGGCCCTTTTTGTCCAGCGATGGTTGCCATCGGCATGTGTGGCCTCAGGTCTTCGGACGGCCCGGCTCCCCTAGGTTTTTCTGTGTCTGTTTCTGGTTCCCAGGGGGCATTGTTACAGCTTCTCACCCTCATTATCAAGTACATTTCATGGCAAAGCCACTGACATTCACACTCTCTCACACTCTCTCACACACACCACAACAAGACTGTTGGTTTGTATATCCATTTTGCTTATTGTTTTGCTTTTGTTCTTTCAGGTGCTCTTTGTTTTTGTATGCATTTTTTTGCAGTTGCAACAGTTGATGATGGATGGGTCTTTTTTTCTATTGTCTCACCTTTTTTTCTCTCGCTCTCTTTTTTTTCCTGCTTGTCAGTTCTGGTATCGCTGTATCGCATATGTATACATGTGAATAATAATAAAAATGAATAAATAAAAGAAAAACACCAATTCTGTTCATAATTTTTATGGACAGAATTTCTAGGCATAGCCATGTGGCGGAAGGCTTCTGCCTTGGCGGCCTCAGAATCTCGTCTCTGCTTTTTGCGGATAATGTGGTCCAGCTGGCTTCATGAGGTGGTGGCCACCAGCTCACAGTGGAATGTTTTGCAGCCGAGTGTGAAGCGGCTGGTATGAGAATCAGCATCTCTAAGTCTGAGGTCATGGTCCTCAGCCAGAAATGGGTGGAGTGCCCTCTCCAGCTCAGGGCTGAGTTCCTGCCCCAGGTGGAGGATCGGGGCTGTGTCTGCGGTGATGCGGACGCTGCATGGTCTGTCGAGGTGAAAAGGGAGCTGAGCATAAAAGCAAAGCTGTTGATTTACCTGTCAATTTACGTCCCTACCCTCACCTATGGCCACGAGCTTTGGGTAGTGAATAAGATCGCGAATACAAGTGGCAGAAATGAGCTTCCTCTGAAGGGTGGCTGGCCTCAACCTTAGAGATAGGGTGAGGAGTGCGACCATTCAGGAGGGGCTCAGAGGAGAGCCACTGCTCCTCCACATCGAGAGGAGCCAGTTGAGGTGGCTCGGGCACCTGATTAGGATGCCTCCTGGGTGCCTCCAGGGTGATGTGTTCCAGGAATGTCCTACCAGGAGGAGGCCCCAGGGTAGACCCAGGACACGCTGGAGAGATTATATCTCTTGGCTGGCCTGGGAATGCCTCTGGGTCCCTCCGGATGAGCTGGTGGAGGTGGCTGGGGAGAGGAAAGTCTGGGCTTTTCTGCTTGGGCTGCTGCCCCCGGCCCTGGATAAGTGGAAGAAAATGGATGGATGGATGGAAAAGAAAAACCCTAACAAGAAGAGCCTATGGAGAGTTTATAAAGCTCATCCCAGCAGTTCCAGAGTGTTCTTGCCACTTTCATGGAAATTGAACCCTCATGGTTGTTATGTTTTCATGTCTTCAGTAAAACAAGATATAATATTGTGTGATAATAGGTTTTTTTTTCTTTTCAAAAATGAGTGTTGTAAATCCTTAACACACACTTCCTTCTCTCTGAAACAGGTAGTTCAAAAGTTGGTTTAAACATGTCTTGGTCCAGGTCAGAACAGTATGTATGACAATATGAAAGGGTTAAGCTTTTTCTTCCTCAAACTGCAACAACTGCAACAATAATGCGGACTAATGTCACAGGAAGGTGTGTTTTTTGGGGGGGGGGGTGGCAAATGCACACACTTCACACCAAGACCACCTCACCTAAAGTATGGAGAAGGGAGCATCATGATACCCTGTAGGTGGTAATAATGTAGTTATGTGGGCTACTGTTGTTTGAGTTTGTGCTGCTGTTGGTCCTCTAGCTTAGCCCCTGCTTTATAGAAGACGGAAGTCATAATATAAAAAAGAAGACGGAAAAAGACCTAGATCTGCAACAGATTGCTGACTTGACCAATGTTTACTATGACAGCTGAGATGGGCTCCAGCTCCTCTGCACCCTTAATTGGATAAGTGGTTAAGAAAAAAGATGGATGGATGGATGGATGGATGAATGGATCGATGGATGGATGGATGGATGGATTGACTGCTTCAGTTAAGGGTTGTAGGCACCTGTTGCAGCATTTTGTGGGTAACTCAACTGCCACTGTCTTTCTTATCAAGCCAGCTTTTTGACCACTTAGAATTTACACATAACTCATATTGTTGGTGCCTTAGGGCTATGTACTGTTGTTTTTTTGGAGGACTGCATGCAAGTGCGTTTGCATAGCCTCTGCATAGATTGAATTCCCCAAATCCCTCTCTTTGTGTAACCACACTCCTACGCAAATGGACAGCAATGCAAGATCATAAATCCCACGTTACAACCATTGAGGGAAGAATTAATTCCAGAGAATGTCAGGATGGCACTTCATGACCTGGGAGGTTGGGTTTTGCAATGACCCAAAGCCAACAAATGAATCAATAATAAAATGAGTAAAAAAGTACAAAAAAACATGTTTTGGAAAGGTCACGTCAGACTCCTGAACTTAAGCCAACTAAGATGGCTTAGCATGATCTGATGAAAGCTGTTCAATGACAAAAAAACAGAAATGTTAATCAGTTGAAGCGGTGTTATAGAGAGGAATCATCCAAAATTCCTCATCGGTGCTATTCCAAGGAGGAGCCCCGTATGACTCAGGAGAAAGAGTGGAGTTGTCTACTAATCGGAAAGTTGGTGGTTCAATCTCCAGCTCCTCTAGTCCGTATGTCAATGTGTCCTTAATCAAAATGCTGAACTGATGTCTTCAGTGTGTTTGTTAGCATTAAAACGTGTGTGTGTGTGTGTGTGTGTGTGTATGTGAGAATGAGTGAAGGTTTTTTTGTAGTGTAAAGTCCTTCAGGTAGTCTAGAAATAGTCATTGCTGTAAGTTACCTCTATGAGGTACTAAATTTAAGATTTTACTTACTTTTGGAAGCAGTAACCACAGGTGGAAAAACACGATGTTGTTTCATGCAAAGACAAGTAGCAGATTGTTCAAGTAGATCATTTCAAACTACTTGCAGCCACACAGTAAATGCAAAAAAAAAAAAAAAAAAAAAAAAAGACCCCAGTGTGTTTGCACACTAGAGCAAATACAGCTCCGGTCCACAAACACACTGGAACCATGTTTGTGCTACTGCTGGCCTTGTGCCAACGCAGAATCAGAGGCCTTAAAGTAATACATTTGCAAATACTAACCACGGCTAGATTGAAGTCCTAACTCATCATAAAGCTCATGAATGTTTCATATTAAGTTATGCCAAATTAAGATCTTGGCACACAGGGTTCAGTGGGGTGGCTGATTAAGATCAAACGTGTGTGCACACTGAAGAGCCTGTTATAAAGTCTGTTTTAAACGACTAAATCAGAGGGCCCGGCCCATTCAGGATTCTATGTCTGGCTCTCTTTTCCATTCCCACTGACGTACCGGCTGGTTTTCCCATGGGATCAGTGCCATGCACAGATGCTTACTGAAGGCTTCACACCCTTTTCCTTCAAAACTCAAAGCAAAAGTTTTGGTCTAAGACTGACTGGAATGATTACTACCATACAGCCGTGATTCAGTTCTATAAATCAGCACACAACTCTTTGCACCTCTGAATCAGTAGGATAAATTTAAACATAATGAGATTCCGAAAACCGTATTTCTTTTAATGATCCTCCCCTGTAAAGTTTAAAGCTTGGTACAGCAAAACCTACACTCTAGAGATGACTGCTTCACAACTGGCTTTGAACACACTGTCATCATTATAGCTCCGTTTCTTACCCACTGGATTTTTAACATACACACATACACAACGCACACACGCCGAGCAAAAGCTTTTACTCACTGATTCCTGGGTCTTGTCCTTTGCATCATACACGCTTAGCTTGACTAGCGTCTCTGGGCTAGCAGGATACTCTGAAGGGAAGGTCACCCCCGTCAGAAACAGTGGGTCTTTGTTCGCCTGGCAGAGAGAGAGGAACAACACAGAAATATAGTGAGATACAGTGTGTGTGAGTGTGTGTGTGTGTGCACATGTGTGATTATGCACATTTGTACTGCAACACAGATGTACATGAAAAAGGAGGAAGCTGAACAGGGGGGGGGGAGGAAGGAGACTCGGGTGGGTACATGAGCAAGCAGCTGGGCTCAGTCTGCCCCCTTCCTCCTCTTGTATTTCTCTCCATTCCTCTCGCCTTTTCCTGCTGCCTCTCCTGGGCACAAAAAAAAAGAAGACGATAGAGCTCTCGCTGGTGGGTCTACCTGAAGGTGTGGCATAAATACAGTCTGCCAACTGTGGCTGCAGATCAGGAGCAAAAAATGTTGACAGGTAAGCTGGTGCAGTGGCAGGCAGGCAGTGGGATTAAACCAAACACAGCAGACAGCGCTGGGCGTTCAAACACCAGAAGGCAGCATGGCATTAGCCAATATTTGCTCACAACCTCCCTGAAATCACAATACGCAAGTCACCACCTTTAACTTCTGTTGTGCTTGTTTTGCCATGTCCTTAGGAGACATTCCTTTCATTCCACACCAGCTAACAAGGGTGTGAGTAGTATTTGCTTTAACATCAAAACCTTTCTAAAAACAAAGCACAACGAAAAGAACAAAACAGCAGACAAGCAGTGTCATGAAATAAGGAGAGTCTAAGTGCCGGTTTCTACAAGATGTGACTTACTCAACAACACGTTGAGAAGGGAGAATGGTGATATTTACTGACAGTATCATGGTGATATGCCTCCGCTTCCATGATGTATCAACACAAAGGAAATAGTTGTTATATTTTTTTAAAAAAAAGTTCTTACCTTTAGGCATGTTTTAAACTTTTTTAAAAGCTGTATTTGCAAGACAATCAGTAGGATCAGTTTGTTTTGGTCTCTATATTTTATGACTGATTTAGCAGTAGTTTGGCATAGTGTGTGTCTTGTCCCGTCTATCCCTGCTTGTCCCTTCAGCTTTCTGGAAATATCTGTGACTCTGGAGCTACATGTTACTAATAAGCAGTAGCTGGCTCCACCAAAACGCCAAGGGTTTATTGTGATACTGTTGCTGTCTTGCTTCGCTCTCCTTTTCTCTCTTCTCCTTCCTTCACGCCAATCAGTCGCAGCAGGGGGCAGCCCTCCCTGAGCCTGGTTCTGCTGGAGGTTTCTTCCTCTTAAAAGCATTTTTTTTCCTCTTTACTTTTGCCCCGTGACTGCTCATAGGGGATGGTTAAATCATTGTGCTTTTCTTTGTCCTTATCTTACAATATGAAATGCTTACTGCTGTGAATTTGTACCACAAAAAAAATCAAATTAAATGGAACTGAATAAGCTGTAGACCTGTCCAGGGTGTACCCTGCGTCTCACCCTGCGCAAGCTGGGACAGACTTCAGCCCCCTGCGACCCTGACTTGAATAAGCAGAAGAAGATGGATGATGAATGGATGGATGGATGACCTGTGGCATCATGAGAGTTTACCACATTTTTATTTATTAAATTTTTTTTTTGATGTCTAAGCTTCACCATTAAGAGCAGCAAAGCAGTCTAAATGAAAATCAGCTGCAATTAGCGTAATGTCACTTCTTTTTTCTCCTCTTATTTGTGGCTTTTGCAGTATCAAATGTCATTTGCAGTGAGGCAGCAGCAATATTAACGAGTTAATCAACCTGTGCATGCGAAGCTTATTTATCCATCACTCCTCCGTTCTGTAAGCATGTGACATTGAGGTAAATAGCCGAATCACTTCCTCAAATATTATTATAGAACTGTTAAAGTCACACTCAAGAACTACTTTATCTGCACTGATTAGATAAAAAGCCAGAGAATTTAGAGGCAAGAAGACAAGATAAGACAGAATCATTGATAATTTATATCAATAATGCCTCAGGTCAGTCCTAGCTGATACAACTTTTAAGGCATCTCTCTAACATTCACTAATTTCTTTTAAATAAATCCCACATGTGTAAAATGTTTGCAAAAATAAAATAACTTTCAGAGTGCATATAATCTGCAATAAATTCTAATTAAAAACTTGATTGGCACCCAGAGAGTGCAGCCTTCCACTAAGGCCAATGCTCTATATATTGCGTGTTGCTGTTTTTTAAAAGAAGTGATCCAAATGTGCGCCAACAAATTTATAGTTGGCTGTTGGCTTGTTTATTTCTGCATATTTCTGCTGACAAACAGAGCAATATATTTTATTCCTCCAACTTAAGGAATAAAATGTATTGTTCCAGGAGCTGAGGGGCTTTCCTGGGAAGACTCAAGAACTGTTTAATCACTTGGTGTTGTCTATCTGAAGCAATTCAAAGCATTGTGTGTTTACACTGGGGGTTTCCTGTTCCTTCGCACAGCTCTGATGGGCGTCTCTAGAACAGCCCTTTGGGACCGTGTGGGAGCAGATTGGGGACTGGTAATGAGACTGATACAGACAGACTGGCAGCCACACTTGAATGTATGGACACACCCTTAAGTAAAAAAAAATTTAAAAATCCCCATTAGCATAGAAAGTAAGACTGGGTAGTATGGCTGAAATAAACATGATGTTGTACATATTCTGATGTGACATAAGTTGGTAAAATCTCATGCAAAATATTCAGTGTGCAAAGGTATATACCACATTTCAATGCACAAAACTCTCAGATTTACATAAATTAATCTGCAATACAAATACTGAGCTGTTTTGCCCAACTATTCCATACATAGTATAAGAGTTATAGAAGGTGCAATCAAAATGTTTGTACTAATTAAAAACTGGCCACTCATTCCTTTGAGGTTGTCTCCTTGTGGGCTCGGCACCATTTCCAGTGCTTCCACTTTGTTTTGTTTTTTTTTTAAATAAAGAAAACCCATCCATCATATCTGGCTACTTGTCCTTGCACGTTTGCAATTTTACATCAACTTCTATGCCAGAATTACCCATCCTTCATGTCTAGAATCCTTACTTATGATGAGAGCTGGGTCTCTGTGGCCCAGACACTAAACAGCAGTTGACGAGCTATATTGTCCAAAACTAAAGGCCGCACTTCAACATCAGGAGCCTGACCAAACTGTGCTTGTAGCTTTTTGTTTTCTGGATTGCACTGTGAATTTGTGTCCCTGGGCCAGACTGTCACACAGCTACACCTTATCACAGTGCATTGAAAAGGCTGGGACTTTTTGGCTAAACTGCCCTCTTCCCCAAAATAAAATTTAAGTTGAAAGGTCACGCAGTGGACGAGATCAAGTGTGCATCGCAGATAGGCGTGCGTGCGCGGTCAGAACAGGAATTCAAGGGAATAATCTAAATGAAGCAGAAGCTGTGAAAAGCTGCATGAGGAGATGGCTTTGGAGTGGATAGCTCACAAATTGAAATTAGGTTTCTGCTTTTTTGATCACACCACAAATCATCAAAATATGATTTCCTGGCAAGGAAAGTTACTTCAGTACTTTGACATACCACAGATTTACATGAACAGGCAATATTTCAGTTAATTCTGTCAGCTAGTAGTATATAGAGACAGAAAAAGAAGAGCAGAGAATGAAGGATATGGTCTGAACAAAGGCTCTCAAGCCAAGGAATCAAACCACAGGTGTTGTGGTTACATACCCTATTGAGATAATTTTGTGGTTTAGCGGATGCGTTCAAGTGTTTTCATCCATCACCCCAAACATGCCCACACAATGGTCTATTATTTCTTCAGAACGAGTTTAAAAGTCAGCCTCAACTGATTTTCTCTAGCTCAGCTGAGATTGACACATCAAGTGAAGAGCCTTAGACAATACAGGGTTTCAGAGCTCAGAGAGCCAGAATCTAAAGTCTCCCTAAAAACAACAGCGTGCTTGACACACAAAGGCAGAATTACAGTATGTGTTTGACTGCACACTCACACACAGAGGGAACACACAAAAACCACCTCCTCACCAGACCACTAACCCCACTGATCCTTCAGAAATCTTCCCTGGGCTGACGGAGGAGAAATAAAACAAGTCTATTGCTTCTGATTTCATGTCTCTAGACATGGTGATATTAGTCTTGACGCCTGGTGCCATTTTGCCACCCAGCCATGAAGCTGTGTGGTTTGTGTACACTAATGTTCTAAACACACAGCCTGATTGAGCACAGTGGGTACACACACAGTGGAATCAATGCACTGCTTTGAGCCCAGAGCAAATGGGGATCTTATCTGCACTATACACTGACAAAAAGACAGACTTGACCATTATACTCCAGAATGTGCAGGTACACAGACATAATTCGTTACACCTCCCTCTCTGGCACGCTGAATATGCCTCATTCAGACTTACCAGCATGTTTGGCAGCCTCAGATGCAGCTGAATCTTCTTAGAGCTGCTGATGGGCTGAAATGAGCTAAAGTGGTAATGCTGTCTCCATTTACACAAAGACGTGAGTCAGGCTGTCATACAAGTGGTCAACATATGCTGTGGGAGGCAGCTGCCTTGCTCTTGTCTTTTTGTCAGTTTGGGTTGCAAATCTCTGTGGAACAACCAATTTAGGCCATTAAGAGGGTGTGTGTGTTTGTGTGCGATTGGGCTGAGGGGGAAGTGCAAATATTCTGGGTTGAGTTTCGCTGCACTGGGCATTTTTTTTCCCCCTTTCCTTGACCATTCATAATTACGTATACACAGAGAGACTAGACTTTTGGACTTGTTCCACGCAGGGGGTTCTTTGCTCGACTAGCTTGACATCAAAGGCTGTTTTATCCTCTGCCGTTGCGTGACGTCAAATCCCCTCAAGTACCACCACTCCTGGACCCACTGCCCGTGTTTAAGGAAAGGGATTTTCCTACACAGAAGTATTAGGGATTGGCAGAAAATGCAGCTCTTTCCATCCCAATTTCTCTCTCTTGTGTCAGCCTCAAGATAGAGAAAGCATACACATGTGGAAAACAAAGGACTTGCAATTTCTACAGAAAGGACATCTCTTTTCTCTGAACATTCAGTAAAATACCAGATGGCATTTTTTTTTGTGTGTGTGTGTGCTGGCAGCTTCAAATACAATTTATCCAAAATGATTCTTGTTGCTCTCGAGCTGTCACTTGTCCTTTTCAGCTTTACCAACTACAGATTAAGATGCAGTATCCCCACTGAGACATAAACTTCCTTTATGGAGATGAAATGGGTCAAGTTAAAATAGTGTGTCCCACTTCTGTACTGCAATCCCAGTTCCAAAATAATTGGGGTGTAAATTTTAAAAAAAAAGCAATCCATTTGAACCCCCCCCTTTTTTTGTTTCAGGTTGCAACTTTTTCCATTTGTTTTGACTCTCTCTCTCTCTCCTTACAGTCATGTATACCTCCCAAAACGCTGCCCCATTCCATACTTCCTTTGAAACAAGAGGGTGATGAAACATAAAGACTGCTCATATAATTTTCATAAAGCAATACAAATTTTCCCCCCTGACCTGAGTGCAACTGACGGGATTTGTAGCACCTGGCATGTTCTATCATTTATCTTCAAAATTAAACCTTTCTATCACATACAGCATGATGATTCACATATTACAGAAGTAGGAATAATGCTGACGCTTCTCACACAGCCAACCAAACCGGGCTCCAGCAAAGCCGACAGCAGCTGTTGAGAGAAGGCATCCTGGGAATGTGACAACAGCGAAAACACTAGTGGCAGTTGTGCTGTCTTCAAATACTACACATAAAGTAAGGCTCCCCAACACACACACACACACACACACACACACACACACACATCTTCCTTTGGTCATACAGGTTAATAAGCATCTGTTTCTGTATTAACTGCAAAAACCTACTAGTTGTCATTGTCCTTTAAAGACACCCTTGTTCCCATAAATACATTAAAACTTCATTCAAAGATTCTTTCAAAACCACATCTTTTCTCAATTTTGTTTTACTTCAAGAGTCAAAATAACACTAATATTGGTTCTCCGATTGGTCCAATTTCTGGGGAGATGCTCAAATACACTGATTTATATAATACAAGAGAGACTCATTTTTATGACACAATCCAGACGAATAAAATGAATATATGGCACAGCAAATCCACCAGACTGTCTTAGACTCTCCTCTAAGGTTGCAAACCTCTCCTTTAAAACATGCTTATTAAATCACAATGAATGCAAACATACCCTTTTCTTGCGAAGACAAAAGCAGTCCATATCCTCAGATCATTCTCCAAATCCTGAACATTACAGCCATGAAATCAAAACTCAAGCAGCACTCAGCATGTCTGCAGAGCTGGCTGAGCCAGCATACAATATCCTACCACATCCTGTGTTTCCACACACACACACACACACACACACACATACACTGCTGCTCCCTTGACTGAAGGGAAAAGCAGTTGAAATCAGTCTTTGAAAGAGACGGTTATGCTAATTTAGCTTTACTGGATTAGGAGGAAAATAGTGTCTCCTTTTTATGCGTCTGGAAACTTTGCCCTCATGAGGAAGGAGAAGGGGGAAAAAAGGAGTGTGTGTGTGTGTGTGTGTGTGTGTGTGTGTGTTGGCCTATGCACATGTGTGTAGGTGGGTGTTCCAAAGTGGGACAGGGGCAGCTGTTGCTGCCCAGAAAACACTTGTGTGGCTGCTGTCTCAGCAACAACACTGTCACTCTGGAGGCAACAGAAGAAGAATTTAAAGAGGTCAAAGAGCACAAAAACACTCTCACGCTGTTACCCACATGCAATTAAACCCCAAAACACATACTGTACACGTACTGTAAATGCATGATTGTCACACAACGCAGCCACTCATGTGAATGTCTGGACTCAGCTGTCATTAGAAATAGAAGGATAGGACTCATTGTCTGTTCCAGTTCGGTGACTCAGAGGGAAAAGCAAGGTTGAGAAAAAGGAGGACAGACAGTGATGGAGAGAATACCAACCAAGACTTGGTGACCCAGAGACACAGCAAAACAACATCAAAGGTCAAAGAAAGGCAAGAGGATGGCGCATGTGCATGTGTGTGTGTGTGTGATGCCTTACCTCGACTATCTCTGTGCAGGCGTGAGACACAAGGTGCTGCTTGTGGGGATCTACAACAGCCACCTGGACCAAAGCATTGGGCTTCCTGTCTCTGCCTGAGGCCACCAGATCATTACAGGCTACACAGAGGAAGAAAGGGAGGAAGGGAGAGCCGACAGGGAGCACAGAGGATGGAGAGAAACAGGAGACAAGAGGAGAGAAGAGAAGAGAAGAAAGGAGAAGGGGATGAAAGATGAGAGGGGAAGATTTTCCTTTAGGACATAAACTTAAGTGACAGCGGGTCAAAAAATGGAGAACATGACAATAGATGGCAGAGAATAACAGCAAATAAGCATACAGGAAGGAAGAAGAAAACAGCCAAGGTAGGTTTATAAATATGTATTAAAATTCATATGACAAAGTGCTAAACATCTGCATCACCACAAAGGAACCAAGTACCTAAATGTACTGTATGTTAGGGCTATTTAATTGACTGTCAAACAGGATTTTGGCTTCCAGTGATTCAAAAAAAAAAAGACACCTTAGATTAAACAACTGCAAGTGGTTAAAAGTTCAATGAATGTATGGTACCAACGAATGTTCAGGTCCATGGTCCTGATTTCAATAACTTGCTCTACTTTATGCACTGAAACCTGAACCCCAAAACACAATATAAGTTTGGAGAAGAAAATCAATTATATATAATATATAAATTGAGATATACTGTACTGTGAGAAAATCCTGAGCCACTTTTCATTTCTTTATATTTTGCTTCCAAGGAGCCACTTTCTTGTCTTTTTTTAAAAAAATGAACCAACCGATGAACCAGTGTTGTGTCTACATGTAACAGACAACTATGTGGAGAACCAATTTTAAATGGTATCTTTGCACTTTGTTACTAGAAGCATGTCACAAACACTTTGTTCCCATTTCTTGAGTTGAATCTACAAAAAATGATAACACAGTTTGACAGACATAAAATTGTATTTTTGCACCAACAAGGCAACTCCTGAAGAGCTATTGGCTGGAAATTTGGCATGTCTTGGCATGGTGTACAAGATGTCCTTAAATAATTTGAAGAAACTGGATAAGTGGAGGACAAAATAAGAAGTGGCCGGCCTAAAAAAAAAACTATATAGAGCAGACGAATAGTATCTGAAAGCCATGTCCTTAAGAAAAGAGGGAAAAAATCTAGCAAAGACCTGACATAGGACCTGATAGATGCATCTGCCCCTTAAGTTGATCCATCTACTGTTCAGTGAAACCTCATCAGGAATGACCTCAGTGAAAGGATTGCTGTCAAGAAGCCATTCGCAAGGATGGGAAACGGGGAGAAAAGGCTGATGTATGCCAAATTATGCAACAGGCCTTATGGAGTGATGAATCCAAATTTGACTTTTTTGGTTTTAAATGTCATCAGTATGTAGGAAGGAGGTCAGGAGAGAGCTACAACAGTGAGTGTCTACAACCATCTGTAAAACACGGTGGAGGCTCTGTCATGGTTTGAGGCTGCATTTCAGCCAGTGGTGTTGGAGACCTTGTCAACACTGATGGAATTATAAATGCAGATGCAATACCATGTGTAAAGTGTCTGATTGGCAGCAGCTTCATTGTTCATAACAACAATCCCAAATACACTGCCAATGCAGTAAAAGCATACCTGGATAGAAAGACACACAGTGGAACACTATCAGTCATTGAGTGGCCTCCCCAGAGCCCAGACCTCAACATTACTGAAGCAGTGTGGGATAATCTCGACAGAACAAAAGGCAGCGAACATCCAAAGAAGAGCTTTGAATGTCCTTCAAGGAGTCTGGAGAACTATTCCTGAAGACTTCTTAAAGACATGACAAGAAAGCTGCCTCAGAGAGTTCAGGCTGTGATGAAGAATAAATGTGGACATGCAAAATATTACACTAGGATTGTACAGACTATGTTGTTGCTTTATATATTGTATTTCCATGTATCTTTATATGTTTCAATAAATCACTGCACCTACGTCTCCTAGCAAAATATAAAGAAATAAGGGTTGACTCAAGAATTTTGCACAGTACTGTACTAAAATTGCTGCCTCAGCAGTCAATTAAAATGGCAGCAAGGCAAGTCAAATTCCCCCTGGCAGTGAGATATCGGCTTTATGATGGCTTTCATTTCTGACATCAAAAGCAGCCTGTCACTCAGCACCCATGTCTTTCAAGGACAGGAAGAATGTTCATCACACAATTTCTGCACAGGAAATCTGGCTGTATGAATGGTTTTGAAAAGAAACTCTAAGATACACTAGGAACGCTCACTGATGCCATCACAACCAAAGTGATCAACACAACTCCACTAAGACATCTTTGTGATCTCCTTGGTAGAGTCAGATGTACAGCAGTGAAGTCAAACGGCAACAAAGCATCTTGGATTTTCCTGAATATTTCAAAAGACGCTAATGTCTGCTGTTACAGTTTTTCAGCACGTTGAGCAAAAACAAAAAAACAAGGAAAAAAAACAGAGGATATGACTCTTGTGTTCACATCTGCATCACATGAAAGGTCTATAAAACCATGCAGCTAGATACAGAGTAAATTACACCATATGGCTCTGAATTTATGTATGAATTAGCATTTGCATGCCTTCAAGTACAGTAATGGCAAGATTTTGTACAGAAACGTCCCTGGATCTGTTCCAAAAGCTGCATTTTATCTGGCAGTCTAAGACATTTCTGGCATGCAGTCTTAATGTGTGGTAAATCCATCCATCCATCCATCCATCCATCCATCCATCCATCCATCCATCCATCCATCCTCTTCCATTTATCCAATTCAGGGTCATGGGAAGGCTGGAGCCTATACTCTAGAAATATGGAAATATGACATTTTAAAGCAGATTAAAAGGCAGAAGTGGACTCCTTTGTGTAGTCTTTTCATCATTTTGAATTTACAGTTTCGGCAACTGAGCAGCAAGGGAAGGTGAAAGGCATCCTAAAAGTGAGAGAAAAGCAACAATAAAGGTGAGATTTGAGGTGAAAAGGATGATAAAGTGGTTTCTTGTTTGTTTGTTTTCCTTTCAATGTGCAACTGATATTTTGATACTGTAAAATACCATCTAATGTACTAAAGAGGCACATCCAGGATATAGTAAAACGTAATTTATGAAAACAATTTTATAGACAGTGATCACCACCTACTGAAAAGAAATTTAAAAACCAGGCATTTCCCAGCAACTCCCCAATGTTGCTGGGAAATGCCTGGTAATGGTGCTGTCAGCGTGACTGTCACTGGCATTTTAAAGAACAGCAAAATAAACAAAGACAACCTTTAATGAGCATTTGTCACAAACTTGTCTGCAAGAAAGCAGAGAAATAAAAAAAAACCTGCTTAAACCACAAAAAATGTAAGCTTTTTGTGATCTGTGCCTTTACTATTCTTTTTCAACCTATCTTGATCAAATAAAGCAGAGAAATATTTTCTTCAAGGTCGACTAACAGTGGAAAATTTCAACAGCGCTTCAGTTAAAGGGAGGGTTTGTATGGTGATTCACAAAATGTAGTGACAGCATGAAATTCTGTTGTGTTTCACAGCGAACAGCTATAGCAAAAGAAGACTTTAAAAAACCTCAACCCAGTTCTCAGTTAACATTTAACATCCACCCATCCATTCTCTTCCGCTTATCCCATTCAGGGTCGCAGGGTGGCTGGAGCCTATCCCAGCTATCATAGGGTGAGAGGCAGGGTGCACCCTGTACAGGTCGCCAGCCTGTCGCAGGGCTAACACAGAGAGACAGACAATAATAATAATAATAATAATAATGCCTTAGACTTATATAGCGCTTTTCACAGTACTCAAAGCACTTTACGATTCTGTGCACCATTCATTCACACCTCAATCATACTTGGTGGTGGTAAGCTACTAATGTAGCCACAGCTGCCCTGGGGCAGTCTGACAGATGCGTGACTGCCAATTCGCGCCTACGGCCCTTCCGACCACCACTGACCACACAACCACATTCATACTTAGGCAATGTGGGTTAAGTGTCTTGCCCAGGGACACAATGACAGCACACGCTCAGACAACCATTCACACTCACATTCACACCTATGGGCAATTTAGAGTGACCAATTAACCTAACCCCAGTAACTGCATGTCTTTGGACTGTGGGAGGAAACCGGAGTACCCGGAGGAAACCCATGCAGGGGAGAACATGCAAACTCCACACAGCGAGAGGCCCGGGCCTTCTAGATGTTATTCCAGCTCTGAGGCAGCAGTGCTAACCACCACACCACCGTGCCGCCACATTGAACAGCTATACAATAAAAAAACAAAACAAACAAGAGGTTCATTATATTAACAGCCACCCTATGGGGAATACTTTCCCTTTTTTTCCAGGTATGTGTGTCTAGTATGTAAAAATCTATCAACCAGTGAACACTACAGTACATGTTGGTGTGTCGGGACTGTTGTAGGCAGATTTACCTCCTGTTCAAACTATGACTCCCATGAAGGCCTTACCGGACTACCTGGAAGATGCTAAAAAGTGCCTTAGTTTACTCTAAATGTTTGGACCTCCACAACGGTGGGAACCTCTGCCCTTTAAGGATCTATACAAAACCCCTCTGCAAAGAACCTGGAATGATCTTTGACAGCATTTTTACTTTCATAAAAAAAGTAAAGCTAGCTTCTCTCAGGTTTGGGTACTTGTGAAGGTCAAGCTGTTTCTTTCCTTTGAAGAATTTGAAAAGGTTATTCATGCCTTCATATCACCTCGATGCACCTGTTTTAATAGTCTTTATTTAGATGTCAGTCGGTTGCTGCTTGGTCAACTGTGGTTGGTCCATAAACAGTTACCCAGCTCTTAACTGGCACATGCATGTACTGCCATATAGTACATGCCCAATATTAAATTTATATGACAAATACATACCATAATGTATTGAGATGGAAAGTAGTATAGCTCATACCAGCTCAAACACTGCCCAGTGTCCACATTGTCCTCAATTAAATCTTTTGCTCAGCTGTATTACATTATATTGCCAAAAAATATTCACTCACCCATCCAAATCACTGAATTCAGGTGTTCCAGTCACTTCCATGGCGACAGGTGTATAAAATCAAGCATCTAGGCATGCAGACTGCTTCTACAAACATTTGTGAAAAAAATGGGTCACTCTCAGGAGCTCAGTGAATTTCAGTGTGATGCTGTGATAGGGTGCAACCAGTGCAACAAGTCTAATTGGGAAATTTCACCACTAAATATTCCAAAGTAAACTGTTAGTGGTATTATAACAAAGTGGAAGCGATTGAGAACCCAACTCAGCCACGAAATGGTAGGACACATAAAATCACAGCGTGGGGTCAGCGGATGCTGAGGTGCATAGTCCGCAGAAGTCTCCAACTTTCTGCAGTCAATCGCTACAGACCTCCAAACTTAATGTGGCCTTCAATTTAGCTCAAGAACATCATGTAGAGAGCTTCATGGAATGGGTTTCCATGGCTGAGCAGCTGCATCCAAGCCTTGCATCACCAAGAGCAATGCAAAGTGTCAGATGCAGTGGTGAAAAGCACACAGCCAATGGACTGTAGAGCAGTGGAGATGTGATCTCCAGAGTGACGAATCACACTTCTCCATCTGGCAATCCAGTGGCCGAGTGGCAATTGCCAGGGGAACAGTGCTTGTCTGACTGCACTGTGCCAAGTGTAAAGTTTGGTGGAGGGGGGATTATGGTGTGGGTTTGTTTTTCAGGAGTTGGGCTCATCTCCTTAGTTCCAGTGAAAGGAACTCATGTTTCAGACATTTTGGACAGTTCATGCTCCCAACTTTGTAGGAACTGTTTGGAAATGGCCCCTTCTTGTTCCAAGAAGACTGCACACCAGTGCACAAAACAAGGTCCATAAAGACATGGATGAGAGAGTTTGGTGTGGACGAACTTGACTGGCTTCCACAGAGTCCTGACCTCAACCCTATAGAACATCTTTGGGATGAATTAGAGTGGCGACTGCGAGCCAGGCGTTCTCGTCTAACATCAGTGTCTGACCTCACAAATGCGCTTCTGGATGAATGGTCAAAAACTCCCATAAACACATTCCTAAACTGTGTGGAAAGCCTTCCCAGAAGAGTCGAAGCTATTGCTATGTCATAGCTGCAAAGGGTGGGCCGACATCATATTAAACCCTATAGATTAAGAATGGGATGTCACTTCATATGACTGTGAAGGCAGAGGAGCAAATACCTTTGGCAGTATAGTGCAAGTTCTGTATGTAAACCTGCTCAATATTTTAAAAATCCTTTCCCAACCTTTATAGCACTAAATTGAAAATGATGTGAATTTCAAGTTCAGAAATCCAAATGTACACTATATGGACAAACGTATTAGGCCACACCTTTTAATCTTTGATCTCAGGCAACTCGTACTGGAAAATTATTCAGTTCAAGAGAGTGACTTAAACACAAACTACCTCACGCAATGAGAATTAGCAACTTCACATTTTATGACAAATATATCTCAGCTATTCTATGTGACTGAGTTTGCTTAAAGCAGCTAAACTTGTTTTATTTTATCATATAGAGGGACAATATTTATGATGGGATTTTGTGGCCCAAGGAACTAAACTGGTGGGGAGGGATACACAAATGCGCACCCTACATTTAATGCACCGCCTTGCCCAACCTCCACAGTCATTAACACACACCACTTAGATATAAGAAGAGTCGTAGGCATGCATTCAGTTCACAAAGTTTGACTTTAATATAGAATAAAAATATATAAAAGTGGCACCAAATAAAACAATTACACATGTCAAATGCACAGTAGCCTAACCTGCAACCCGAAGGGTCAAAATGCATGAGAAAACGCTTAACTGCCCACCACCATGGCACATGCAAAAAGCTGCAAGAAAACTTCCCTTTGGTGCTCTAACTGTCAGAAACAACAACAATAATAACAAAAAAAGTTAGACCCAATTAATTAATCTCTAATACTCTCCAATCTGCATAAACAAGCACTGGGCTAACATAAAATAAAGTAAAATCACATAAAAGTGTTCAGCTCTGAGCTGACAGGTTAAAAACCATTTAAAACTAATTACAGCAACCACAGGCGTGTAATGAACTCGGCCCAGCTGCCCGAAATCGACACTGGCAAAGCAGCAGCCTGGCGAACTGTGAATTGAAACAAGGCAAGAGCATATTAAATAAACAGATTACCTCGGAGGGGATATCCATCCTACTTTACCATTCTCCTATTGTTAGGTTACCTGTCTCCAAATTAAGATCCCACCCTATCAGGTATCATAAGAGGAGTCAGCAGGGTCCACTATGAGTTTCCAATGGGAGTGAAACAAAGCCTTCTTCTACAGGTTAAACATAAGGCTTAGAATCAAGCTCCACATTAGCCCAAGCAAAACTTTCTATGACGTACCTCAACAACAGGGGGCTACGACGGTCAAATCAGTCACAACAGTCAAACACACCACCCTGCACCAGGGACTGCCACATACAGCTCCAGGTTCAAACAAAAAGAGAACCTAATTACCTGCACCTGCATTTATAAAGGGGAAAAACAGGAGGTGATGCTTAAACCCAGGTTTCACCTCCCACAAATAGCTTGTTGTATTGTTTGGCACAACACTTTCCTATATGCTTTTTTATGGTTCTTATTTTAAAGCTGTCAAGCAAAGAAAGAGAATCTGCTATAGCAGAAGGAATTCAACCAATAAACAATCATGTTGTGGTTCTTCCATATATATATATATATATATATATATATATATATATATATACACATACATATAGTCACAGCTGGTGCTGGCAAGGCAGGGAGGACCCCAAAGCTGGACGCAGGCAAGAGCGGATGTGTGCTTAACACCTTTATTTAATTCTCCAGAAAAGACAGATGCTGAACAGAGGCCAGCTACACAAAACTAAACTTGAAAATTCAAAAAAACTAGAAAACTTAAAAACTCAAAAACAAAGCACACAGCAGTCATCACATAGATGAAAAAGACGAGGACCCGAACAAGGAACAGAGGAAAACTAAGGGCTTAAATACACACAAGGAGATTAGGGCAAGTGAAAACACCAGAGGACGACAGGTGAACCAAATGAACGTAATGGCACAAGGGAAGTAAAACTAAACACAAAGCACAGGGAACACGAGTCTATCAAAATAAAACAGGAAGGGACTCAGGGGAACTGAGATGCAGACTAGACACAAGATAACACAAGGAACTAGAAACAACCTAAAACCCCACAACAAAAGAAAACCCCCAGAACAGACAAATTAAAAGCAAAGCAAAAAACACACAGGGTCCACAAACCCCAGACCATGACATATATATTAGCTATAACCCTGAACATTTTTTATTTCTATATCAAGATTTTTTAAATGAAAATTTTTCTCTTTTTTTAAAACAGGCAAATGTGCTCTGGATCCAGAGCCTGAAGAGACTCTGTGAGGGGTACTGATAAAAATAGCCCATTTATTACATTCAAACCCTGTGACATCAATTCTGAAATTGACTTTTGATTCCATTAGACTAAATCACATTTACTAATTCCTTCACTTCTCCAGGGTATGTCTCATCACCAGACTCACTTAGGAGTATTCAAAGTACAGCGTTTCACTCTGTGATATTACAGTTAAAAGTTTCTTGCTGAAACCATAAATGATTTTGTCTCCATTTTCTTTAGATGAAGCACTTTGTCTGTATTTTGCTTTGAAGCTGTTAAATTAATCTGAGTAGGAGCCATGTCACAACAGGGGAGACATAGAGTGAATTAAGGAAATAACTCAGTTTACAGTAAATGGACAACATGCAGCCATTACAAGACTACAGATATAAAAAGAGTTTGTTTATCAGACTAGTTAGGGTACAGTTCATGGATGTTTGGATATATTACCTGTATTAGTATTGTTTATAAAGTATTTAAGTCATAAAAAGGTGGGTAGAGAAGAAGATAAAAAATAAGCTTATAAAATCTGTAAAAAAAAAAAAACAGAAAAAAGAAAAGTTTGATTTGCAAGAAAGAAAGAAAGAAAAAAAAAAGTTAAAAAAAGAACAAAACCCTGTGCGCACAGGTTTTGAGGAGGAGAGGAAGATAATTTGAAACTGAGGATTTCTCCCCAGGATGTAAATGTGCATGTGTCCTTGTTAGTGGGTAAGAAGACTACTTCATGAGGAGGATTCACAGCAAGAGACAAATCCCAGAAAGTAGGGTTTCAAAAATATACTAAAAAAGAAAACTAGCAGAACGAAAAGTTCTACAGACTGATTAAAGAAAAATAAAACCTTAAAATGATGGAAAGAAGAAGTGTGGAAAATAAAGAAAAGCTCACGACCCAAAGCACACCTTTCTGGTAAAACATGGTCGTTTTCCCTGTTATGGTTTGGTGTTACTGCCAATTTAAGAGGCCTACTGGCATTTACTGGATTCAGCACTGGTGAAAGCAACAGGCTGAAGGCAGAGGTCTAGAAGAGTGCTCATATTCAGCCGGTGGATGATATTTCATCATTTAGTAGTAATAATCCAATAGAAACAACCGAAGAAACCAGAGATTTTTCAGGGTCCAGAGGTGAGACATCCGCCAATGGTCAAGTCAAGCACTTGAACTCAGTCAAACTGAGCAACTTTCCTCCTGCTGTAAATTAAAGGCAGGGAGACCCTACAAGCAAGAGATGACTGTTACGAGGCTACAGTGAAAGTCTGGGAGAGCACAGGGGGATAGAAAAAGCATGCGTTATTAACTGATTTTCTACAAAATGTTAAAGATGACAATTTAGTTTGACCAACCTGTCAAATTTTCATTGAAACCTGTAAGATTATTTCTAACACAGCTGTTTCTAAGTGATTATATTAAAGCAGATTAAATTTTGTGCAGTGCCCTTTATTTTTTCTATTGCGCCAAAACACAGAGCCTAATGTGCAACTCCCCAAACATGTGAGGTCTGGACTACATTTATAGCAGGATTTTGACAACTGAGAAATTTTATTATGCTCCTCTTTTACGCTTAATGCTCAGTTGTCTATTATTTTAACAATGTCTTACTACGGCTTTATGGGTACTTAAGTAACCAGCTGGATCTAATATCCTAGGTCATAATCATCTATTAAAGATCCCAAATATGAATATATACTGTAATAGTATGCACTTTGCACAGTATTGGGCAGGATTTCTGACATCTCTCATACTGTTATAGCATGCTATGGGATTTCGGACGCAGCCTCGGTTAGCAACCTTCATTCTACTCTACTGTAATTTGAGACACATAAACTTTACTGAAATTTGACTTGTGGAATTTTGAGAAATGAGAATAACACTTGTAATGCTCTTCAGTTGTCTCTAAAACCAGTTTCATTACATTGCTTAACAGCAACTTTCCAAACCTAGAGACAGACCACTAGACTGAGGTTTGCCAATCTGGGGCAACAACTGAATTTACTGTCAATACAGATGAATTATTCAGCCATTTGGAATACTGGGATAAAAGCTGAGTAAGAAGTGATGGTGCACTTGTACTGCCAGCTAGGGCAAATAAACATTTTTTTTCCATGAAGCAGCCCTTTTATCATAATATACGTTTCTACATTTCACCTGACAGCTTAAAACTAAATTATAGGTGAAGCTTTTTGAACAAAGATACAAGACATAATGTGACTTTTGCTGTCAAATGTTGCCTTAAAAATTTGCTCCGCTGATTCCACTTCTTTTCCTCAAGAATATTAGAACTTGTTTCCTTTTTATGGTGCTATGTATGTACGCACATACAGCAAATGTATCTGTTATAAATCAATCTATTCTGGAAAATAGTTTGACTGTCCCAACCAGAAAAATCAGTACAGGCACAACAGCAATAAAACAGACCTGCACAGAATAAAACAAGCAACTAATTAACACATTAATTAATAACAGAAACAGGACCATGCTCAGGATGGAAAGCAATGTATTTTGTCATGACCTAAGGAAAACCACACATCAGCAGAGGGCTGAACTACACTAACTGGCCCCTTCATTAAAATTACTTGTTCAGCTGCACATTGAAAAAGAGTAAATATTCAATCAGCCAATCACACGGCAGCAACTCAATTAATTTAGACATGCAGACATGGTCAAGTAGAATTGTTGAAGCTCAAACTGAGCATCAGAATGGGGAAGACGGGTGATTTAAGGTGGACTTTGAACATGTCATGGTTGTTGGTGCCAGGCGTGTTGGTACAGTGTTTCAGAAACTGTTGCTCTACTGGGTTTACAGAGAATTATCTGAAAAAGAGAAACTATCCAGTGAGTGGCAGTTCTCTGGGTGAAAATGTCTTATTGGTGCCAGAGGTCAGAAGAAAATGGCCAGAGTCCTCTGAGCTGACAGGAAGGCAATAGCAGCTTAGATGACCAATTGTTACAACAAAAGTATGCAGAAGAGCATCTCTGAATGCACAACATACCAAACCTTGGAGCAAACAGGCTACAGCAGCAGACGACCACTCTGGGTGCTACTGTACTCCTCAGCTAAGAACAGGAAACTGAGGCTACAGTTCACATGGGGTTAGGTTGTATCCTTGAGCCATGTGGATAAGAGAAGATTGGAAAACTGTTGCCTTGTCTGATGACTCAATTTTTAACATTTAGATTGAGGGTCAAAAACATCCATCCTACTTTATATCAGTGTTTCAGGTTGGTGGTTGTGGTGTAATTGTGCAATGGTGTGGTGGAGATTTTCCAAGTGAGCACCGTTTAAATGCCACAGCATTTAATATTGTTGCTAACCATCCCTTGCTGTGGTGGACCAGGGCAGCCACTGGGCTGAAGATGTCCTCCATGAACATTATGAACATTGTGGATCTTGTTCACCTTTAGGAACCCTAAAGAATCAAAAATTGTTGTGCTGGCTACATCTCTCATATGCTCATCCACCCTAGCCATCAGGACTTTCCTGCTATCTGCGAACTGCATGCAAAGAGATTCCAGAGTTTGCGCTTTTTGTCAATATCTCACAGCAATGACTTAGCTACTTGGAAATGCATGCTGCAGGCTTTTATGGTTGTGTTCAGATTATTGATGTTTGCATTTCACTCCTGGAAATTTTTTTCATCGTTAAAGACAGAGACAGTTTCATGTTGGGGCTGCAGCGATTCCAATTCATCAATGAGCTGAGTCCTGCACTTGCACACACAACACTGTGTGACATAGGTGAGTCAAACAGACACCTTCATTTGTACATTCAGTGTACTGAAAGTACAGAAATGTAGCGTTCAGTGTAATGGTTCACTCTGATTCACAGATGGTGCAGGAGGCATTTACTTTGATATTTTTTTGCAAAGATAATGATTATTACATTACCACAGGTCTCTATAAATTTACCTCACATGCCCTGGCTATAATGCAAATTGGCCTCTCCTGCTAAGATAGAAGACCACTCTGGGTCCTCAGAAGTATTAAGAGAAATTGATCCATACCTTCACGGTTGTCGACACAAGCAAATAAACTAATGAAAGAGAATACATGAAAAATTAATCCGCCTGATGTGATTTGAGGTCCTTATTTCTGTATGTATGTGACTGCGATTGGCAAATTGCATGTTTAGTTGATTTTTGAGGTGAAATGAAGTAAATACAACCTCTGCACCAAACATATTTAAAAGACTGCATTTCTTCAAATGCCAATGCGAGTTTACTTTTCTTTCATTAACTGAAGGACTTGGCATTAACAGAACAGTCCATGACTGACACTTCAAGAAACAATCAAAAACCGTGGGTTTTTCCCAGCGGCTGACTGTGGATCTAAAAAAAAAAAAAAAAAAATCAAAAACCCAAACTAATAGGCAGCTACAAAACAGAAGAAATGATCAAAGATCAAAGTGCTTCCAGCTAGAAGTTTCCACTTATACTCTGAAATGTCATTAAGAAACGGCAGTTAAGTGAAACTGTGAAATTCAAGACAAACCGCAGAAGACAAAGACAACCTTCAGGTACAGCTGCACATCTGCTGCGTAGACAGGCAGAGAAAAAGCCCCACATGACGGCAGAAGACCCGCGGGAAGGTTTGACTGACACAGAGGTGGCGGTGCACCGTTCCTCTGCGCTTACATTAATCAGTCGACTTGTCGTGTTGTGGGTGCTTACACTGAATATAACCATGTGCTATTGCAGCCTGGTTTCCAAACGGGTTCAGAAGCGGTGGACGCTGTAAAATGTGAACATACTGTAGTACAAGACAAAATATCAAATGTTGAAAGTGACAATTTTAATCCCCCCCTCCCCCCAGGAAGATGATTCAAAAAAGAAACAAGATGTTACAATAATGTACAAAACAATTCAAACAAGCATTTGTGAAGGATGTTTTGACAATTGGAAATCAAATTAAAGAATAAAAGACACATTTAAAATTTTGGACATGCTGAGCAGATAGTGTAGGTGTTGTGACTCCAAAGATTACTTTAGACAATAACAGAATTCAGTAACATTCACAGTCTCTGATTTGTTTAGTGGTAGTTTTTCAGAAAGGGCTACGAGAGGGTGGTATATCTTTTAGCAGCAGAGCCTGTGCATGTGCTATCTCCTAGGGGTTATTTTAATTTCACATTTCCCTTTACTCTTTGAGATCTTGGTGCCAGGGCTTTTGGACTCACATTAAAGAGGGTCTTGCATCTGCTTTAGCAGGGAGAAAGCTAGAGCTGAGGAGTTTGTGTGCTGTGTAGGAAAACACATTAGTTTTTTTTTTTTAAGTCATGCAAAAAAGCACATATACATGGGTATTCATACAAGCAACATCTGTGTGCCTGAGATTTGGGTATTAGAAGCTTTATTTGGTTACAGTTTCATTTAAAACACGATAAAAAGAAGGACGGCCGCTTCCTTTCTAAAGCAATTGTACGCACAACCCTTGTGATGGGACACTGCAGATAAGTTGCTGACTGTCCCTATCAGTCATCTCGGGAGACATATATTTGACTGGCCAGACAGATCTTCCCCACCCTGCTGCACAGTTAACCCCAGCTAGTTTGGTGATTGAAATGGGAATAGGTGCCCAACCATGCATCACCAGGCTGGCTCTCTTACAGGGATATGACACTTCAAGTGACCCTCTAAGGTCAGCGCTATTATGATGTTGGGCGGGGGCAGGAAAGGGAAATAGAGAGAATGGCAGAGGGAAAGGACAAGAGATTCCCTCAGAGAGACATTTAGAGTTTGAGGAAGGAAGCCTGAGTGAGAGGGGAGATAATGAAGGACATGGATGGAGGAAAGAGGAGTGCGGTCTATTAAAGTGGTTCAAATAATGAATTTGAAAAGCAGAGGGGGGAAGAGTGAACAAATTTGGAGTGCTTTCCAGCACATCACATTCAAAGATTTTTTTTTTTTTGTCATTTATTAGTGAATTGCCTGCCTTAGCTTAGGTGAAAATTAATTCAACAATTTTAGTCAAGCAACTCAACTGCCAAAGTATACTGGGACTGATTCTTAAATCACCATAACAATTGAGCAATTGGAGTAATAATGTTTGCCCATCCTCGGAGGCTTCAATTACTATGCTGTATTTATTTTGTGTGATTGGAATATGCTGAGCTCTTTCAAGATGAATTTGCTGGAAATGAGTTTTAATGCAGCAAGCCTCTGTGACCCCACAACAAATTTAAATTCCATTTAATCAAGAGGCGAGCCCTGGGAGTTGCCACATGAGACAAATATATGCTCATCTTCAGGAGACTCTTACTCATCATGATAATGATTTCAACACATCAATTAATTTGACAACATTATTTGTATGTGCCACTGCTTCGCACACCTGTTTGCCAGTTGATCTAGGAGAAATGAAGGGAAGATAAAGGCTGTCGAGTTGCGATAAAAGTCCTTAACCTGCTGCGTAGCTCTGCTTATCACTCGTGAATCTATAGAATACCGATAAGCGCAAAATATTAAATCAGACTTGAGGATAATGTCTGTTTTTTGCCATTTGAAATGGGAAAGTTTTAATTAAATTATGTGTAATTCAAAGTGCATTTGTCAAGTTGCCATTCACAACAAAGAAATTTCTGGTTATTTATGTAAAATACAATTTTCATGCAAAACTTGACTTGATACTGACAATGACATGGTTTTTCCCTGCTGCTGTGATAAAGTAATTGTTAAAAAAAAAAAAGTACAGACAAGTGGACGGGATCTTCAAAATTATCACAGGTTGCCGTAAAGGTTGGGCTTGTTGGAATTGCTGCATCTAATTACATGCTATTAGACAACATTTACCATACTTTGAGTTTGAGTGGCTGCCTACTTGCACGTAAAACAAACAGCATGTTTGAAATCACAACACAGCAATCTCTCATGTCAGTGTAAATGGAGTCGGAGTACAAATGAGGGACTAGAATTCCTAAAAAGAGACCTCTGTCTCCCTGCAAGCAATCTAGGTTTTTGAGGTGGAGTGGGGGTTCTGGCTTCACAACAAGCTAAATAATTAACTGTCCATAAAAGAGAAATAAATGGAATAAATCTCCCGCTTGCTCTCTGTGTACTAAAGCCCAGAAGTCAGAGTTTTAAATTGGCTTGCATTTTAAGAGACAGAAACAGACGCACCTTACAATTTTTCCTGCAAGCTTGCTTGTTTAGGGTCTGTAGGAAAGATTCTTCACATCAGATCTCACGGCACAATGTCAAAACAAAGGTAAACACCAGTGACTGTCCTTCTTACTGCATCGGTTGGAAAAATCTGTCCAAAGCTGAGATGTTAAAATCTTTGTTGTCATTTTTTAAACCAGTCTTGAGCAAGAGCTCTCCAGGCTTTCTGAAGGTCTTTCAAAGGTTTTCTTTGGACATTGGCTGCTTCGTCACTCATTTTCAGTCAAGTCCTTGTACCTGACCATTTTAAGAGGAATGTTTTTTTGTTTGTTTGTTTGTTAAGCCACTTAAGACTGACCCATGAATCAGTCATAAAAAAAAGGCACCTAACTCAAGGGATGAGTCAGTGTGATGTCTACATGCAACACAATTTAGCAAAGAACCCATGCGTTTTTTTTTATTGAAAAGATTGCTAGTACCAGGGCTCTTATCACAGCTCCTGATTCTGACCCCTCTGTTTCAGTCCCTTGTTCAGCTGTTTTCACTCAGTTTGAGTCTGTGACCCTTTCACTTTTAGAGGATGTGGTTGGCCATATTAAGCCATCAGGTTCCCCCCATGATCCTGTCCCTCCACGTTTTTTTAAAGAAATTTTATTTAGTATAGGGCAGCCTGTTCTTGCCATTATAAATAGCAGTCTGTCCTCAGGTGTGGTCCCTGCTACTTTTAAACATGCAGTAGTGCAGCCACTGCTTAAGAAACCTGGTCTTGATCCTGCTGTGCTGGCTAATTATCGGCCTATTTCCAAGCTGCCTTTTCTTTCTAAGGTTTTAGAGAAGATTGTATGCTGTCAGCTGAAACAGTTTTTAGATGAAAATAGCACCCTGGAGGTTTTTCAGTCAGGTTTTAAAACTCTTCATAGCACAGAATCTGCTTTATTAAGAGTTTTTAACAACATCCTTCTTGCATGTGTTTCTGGGAACCATGTTGTTCTGGTCTTACTTGAACTAACTGCTGCCTTTGATACAGTAGATCACAACATTTTAATATCTCGTTTACACCACTTAGTAGGCATTGGTGGCACTGTTCTTAAATGGTTCAGTTCTTACCTGGCATAGAGAACTTTTTCTGTAAACATTCTTGATGCTGAATCATCTGCTGCTTCTCTGTCATGTGGTGTCCCGCAGGGCTCAATTCTGGGCCCACTGCTTTTCTCACTGTATTTACTGCCTCTGGGTTCTATCCTCAGAAAACATGGAATCTCATTTCATTGCTATGCTGATGACTGCCAAATCTATTTGCCTTTGAAGCAAAAGGATGTGTATTACATAAAACATCTCCTGGCATGTCTAGGTGATATTAAAGCTTGGTTGGCCTTGAACTTTTTAAATTTTAATGAAAACAAAATAGAGGTGATGGTGTTTGGACATAGTGGCTCCTGTGAGTCCTCCTCTGTTGACTTGGGACCCTTGGAGGTATATTTTAAACCCATCATTACTGATCTTGGTTTTAAGGTGGACAGTGATTTCAAATTGGACAGCCAAATCAGAGCCGTGGTTAAGTCCAGTTTTATCATTTGAGCGATTGGCATCAGTAAAAGCATTTCTCTCTAGGTAGCATTTTGAAACAGTGATCCATGCTTTTATTTCATCTCGATTGGATTACTGTAATTCACTTTATTTTGGAGTCAGTCAGTCGCTATTGTCACGTCTGCAGCTGGTTCAAAATGCTGCTGCATGACTTTTGATGGGTACTCAAAAGAGAGAGCACATGACCTCTGTCCTGGCCTCACTTCACTGGTTGCCTGTATATTTTAGGATTCATTTTAAAATTCTTATGTTTGTTTTTAAATCTTTGCACAGTCTTGCCCCATCTTACCTCTCTGAGCTTCTTCACCCCTACATACCTTGTCGGTCTCTCAGACCAGCTGCTCTTGGAGATACCAAGATCAAGACGGAAGCTCAGAGGGGACAGGGCTTTCTCTATAGTTGGTCCTAAGCTTTGGAATGACTTACCTTTGCAGGTTAGAGCGGCCCCTTCACTGTCGACTTTTAAAGTTCGTCTTAAAACCCATCTTTTTTCCTTGGCTTTTAACTCCAGCGGGATACAGTTTTAAATTGTTTTTTTTCTCTCTCTCTTGTTTTTTTTTTTTTTACCTGAAAGAGTTATTTAATTGTTATTTATTTGTGTATTAATGTATAGCACTTTGTGTCAGCTGTGGTTGTTTTAAAGTGCTTTATAAATAAAGATGGTATGGTATGGTATGGTATTTTAAATAGTTTCTTTAGGCACTTTGTTACTAGCAGCCTCTTGCAAAAACACATCATCTGTTCCCGTTTCTGTAGTTGAATCAGTATCTGAAAGTCATGTCCTTAAGAAAGAAGAAAAAAATCCAGCAAAGACCTGGCACATGAGACATGCATTTGACCCTTCAGCTGATCCATCTACTGTTCACTGAAGCCTCATCAGAAATGGTCTCAGTGGAAGGGTGGCTGTCAAGAAGCCATCCTTAAGGAAGGGAAACAGGGAGGAAAGTACCTTTCAAAGTACCTTAGTGTTTTAGTGTTGCACTTACAGTATAACAGGGACTAACAAAACAGAAATATTCAGAGGTTTAGCCTCTGGTTTGGAAATGGCTCCAAAAATGCTTGCTCTTGCATTCTAACCCTAATAATGAACTAATCACTATTTATTATTTGTATTTGCTTGGCTCCTAGTGAGCAGAGGCACTCTTAAGCAAGTTCACGAGAGACACTATTTATAATACATTTGATGAAGAAGTATGTACATACTCATTAATCCCTACCCCATGCTCAACACTCTGTTAATTTACAAAGTTCACCTTCACCCTCACACCCCTTCAGCACGCGTATACACCAACCCCATAAAAATAAACTTTTACGGTTTAAAAACATTTACGCTGACACTTTTCTTGCCCCTTCAATGGTCGACCTCCAGTTTATCGTGCACACAGTATCTGATACCGTATCTTCTGTCAAGTCTCAAGCTCAAGTGGATAAAATATCACTGATGGTGATGAGGTACTTTGCTAAAGAGAAAAATGTTTTTTTTTTTACACAGTTTGACCCACAGTGACCCTTCAATCACTTTTATGATTATTCCAATAAACACTATGTTACGTTACAGGGATGGTTGAGTGCTACTCACGCACAGGCACACACTTTCAATGTATTATACTAAATACACAGTTCCTTTACAGAATGTAGCTCCAGTTTAAAAGGGGACGCCTACTCATATCGCTCCATTGGCTAAGTTCTTGCTTCACAAAGTGTGTCCTGCAAGCCTGAAAGCTACGATCAATCCAAAACACTTGAGTCATTTAGCATTGGTTTGTACTGATGGTCATTTAAAATCTACCTTTTATTTTGTACACAAGGTTACAGGAACACCCTTCCTGGAAACTTGAGATGTGCTCTGGCTGCCTTTGATGTGTTTTCCTTTACTTTTCATTTCTTTTGCTTTTCAGTAATTAACATAGTATCTCAGCCACAGATTAGTTTGCTGTCAGATTCTGATTCCTTCTTGTCGGCTGTTGTGATAAAACTGTTTTTGAAAAGATCTTTGTTTCTGTCTCAAAAATATTCTTCAAAACTACTCTAGCACTGTGTATAAAATACGCTACGTGGGTAGGTGGGGCGTACATTGCTTTGCTGGCTTGCTGGATGTACTGTTCAAGTATGCACACCCACTGGGGTAAAAAAAAAGAAAGAAAAAAAGAAACAAATGGCATTTTTACAAATGTACTGCAGCCCAGAACTTTTTTTAAAATATGTTTTATGACATTACCAGGAGGAGCTGTATGTGAGAACACAGATGTCTGAATCATTTAGATCAGACATAAACTCTCTTTTACCTGCGTTGTCTCGAAGCCCGCAAGTGAATAACACAGAGTAACTGTCCAGAGAATTTGCAGCAAACTTGTGGGTGCCATGTATCCCGCCTCCTGGATGCTAAACCTAAACCAAACTGAGTCAGCAATGAGAATGCATCTGTCACAAACTATCAACTGCTGTAACATGCAGGGTAGGAAACTAGTTTTTTAGCTTTTAGCTGTAGAACCACATGGTTTGTGTTCTGTCCTTGTCTCCCTATGGCCTCCTTTTTTCTCTTCATGTTCCCCTCATCCCATAACTGGTCACAGCAGATGGCTGCCCCTCCCTGACCCTAGTCCTGCAGGAGGTCACTTCCTCTTAAAAGAGAGTTTTTCCTTCCCATTGTCACTACCGTCTGATCGTTGGGGTTTCTCTCTAGCACTGTAGGGTCTTTACCTTACATGATTAAGTGCCTTGAGGTGACAGCTGTTGGGAATTATATTTTACAATAACAATGTCTGATGCCCGCAAACTCCTTTTACTTGATCAGGTGCTGAGCAAACAAAATTTACACACAGATGAACCTTAGGCACCTGAAGGTTCGTTCTGATCTCTCATCTTATCTTATCTTATCATATCATCTTATCTTATCTTATGATGTCATCATGTTGCCTAGCAACAACCTACCACCTGGCTAAATTGATCCATTTGTAGCATTCATCCACTTATAATACCTTACAAATATATTGTATCATTTTAATTTCACAGCAGTAACATCTAATTTATAACCACAAAGCTTTCATTATGCATGAGAAATTATAATGTCATCAAGATGCCTAGCAACCATCTAACAACAGACAAAAATCACAGTCCAAGCAATACTGTAGCATGGGCATGTACTAGTAAATTAAATTTAATTAATTTGAAAGTTTGAAAGTTGTAGGCCATGAAACTACTACCTAAAGGAAAAAATGCCTTTAAAAGGCACCCAGTGCATTACATTGTGACATCAATGGGTCCTGACCATACATGAGAAAGAGACAACTTATGAGTGAAGCCAGGTTGGATGACTACCTGCTTACTATGCTCAGCTTACTTAAAGATATTTGTATCTTTTATTGTTTTTCTTGGAATTCAATTAGAATTTTAAACAAAACTATTACAACCTGTCACCTCCTTCCAGAGTTCAAAAATTACTTGGTGAAATAAATGTTGGGAAATAAAACATGGCATGTAATATGTCATTAAATACTGCCATTATGGGTTAGACAGCTACAGATTAGATAGGTGTACTGTACATGGGGCTCGCAATCAGGGGACATGGTACTGTGTCAGCTGTCAGCTGTATTTTCTAATTTTCCACCACGGCAGATAATTTACATTTAAATAGTTTTTCTAGCGCAGCACAAGCCCCTAACATAATGTTTGGGTATCAAATGGACATTTAGACATCAAAGCAAGCATTACAAATGCTTTGTTTGATTTCTTTTGCTTTATGTGTTTCTGTGACTGCATGAACTGCACGTATGCATTTATGAGATCTGATATGTTGCTACAAAATTCCTTATCTGATGACTGGCAGCGATAAAAATCATGATGCATCAACGTGTACTTGCAGTTAAAACACAGCAGAAGTCACCAAGTAACACCTGAGAGGTCACGTGTGTGAAAATATCAACGTGTCTTGGATTGGTTTATTATTATGTTTGTCTTCTTGGATGGGTGTTCTGTTAACTGTAATTTCCCCATTGTGGGATCAATAAAGTATCATTCATTCATCATCTGTATTCATTCATCGTCTCATCCGTAGGAAGCCTTTGGTCGAGCAATAGAAATAATGGAATCAAAACACCAGTCTTTGATGTAATCAATCCTGAATGTCAAAGATCACGGGAAAAATGTTTTGTCTTGGATTACTGCTTTAGGAAACATGAGTCGAGACACTATGAATTATCTAGAAATAGAATTCAAACATCTCAGCTGAATAAAAAATGAATGAGGGCATCTCGGCAAAAAGTTCAAAAGGATCCTCTCACCATCCTGTCTGCTTTCTCTCTGCTGTGCCTCTGTTGTCCTTTCTACCCTCACCCGGGTTGCGTGTGTGTCAGAACTTATGGCAGATATGCCACTGATTCTGACTGACTTCTGTATTAATGGAACTGTCAGGATGTTTAACAAGAGTTAAGTTTGGATTTATTTTAGCCAAAAGGGCTGATTGCCCGTTGACTTTTTCTTGTGTTTCCATGCCAGGGAAGAGGCAACATAATTCATCTAATGTGTGTGCAAACATGCAAAGACAGTGGGATGCCTTCATTTTCATTGCTTCCCCTTGAAATGAAATGATCCTTGAATAAGTTAACAGAACTTACCAAGGGTGAACTCCACCTGAGGCAGCTTGGGTGTTAGAATTACACCTGCAAGACAGAGCAGAGTTGAGATGAAAATCGAGTGAGAGGGAGATAAAGATAAGGTAGAGGTAAACATTAGAACGAGACAAAGAAGGTAACAGATGTAGAAGGTTAAATGTTGCAGTTTAATTTTGCTGAAGTTAAAGAGCTGTAGAGCTACAGCTAGCCATTGGTTTTTATTTGTTTTTCATGAATTTCAATGATTAATGTGACATCTTTTTAAATGAATCACAATAATGTTAGATAATAGAGAAAAAATGCTCATTACAATTTCAAAGAGCTCAAGTGGGCATCCCATGCAAAAATGCCCAAAACTTATCTAAAAACCAGCAACAAGTAAAGCATGAATATTTAGCATAATTTCACGGTTATTTATCAAAACTGTTGATGATGCATTGGTGAGTAGTAGTCACTTAGCACAGACACAATATAATGTGGATTAAGAGGTTGAACTTTGGTAACAAACTATTTTAATCAGGGGAAAGAAAAAAAAAGATTGTTTTAGCATGGTAGGTGCACAACAGGCTCCCAAAATGCCACAGTGATTAATGCAACTGTTCATCTAGATTATACCAACACACAGCAATCTTTGAGAGCTTCATAGCTAGAGTTTGTAGGTATCCATTGTCCTTGAGGCTTTACGCCAATAATGATGACTGACTGCTTCAATCATCTGTCACTAAAGCTTTTCTCATTGATCACTTTCCCAGTTTGACACAAACATTCAAAAACCAAACTGATGAAACACCTGCAAGATGGTGCAACAAATCTAGAGGGGGACTAAACTGCTAAATTCCTCTTCTTGGGGTGCTTGGGTACGAATTGGCCTCGCTAAGGCTCATCAACTCCACTAATGGGCCGTGGCTACTTGATGTTCACTGATGTATGGGAACCACGCGACTTAGGTAATCTTATGTAATGAGGATTCTTCACAAAGACTAAAAATGATTTACTGATGTTTTAGAGACACTTCGGGCTGTATGCCTTATTGGCAATTTTAAATGCTTGTACAATATTGTGCACAAGTCTTGAGCCAACCCTAATTTCTTTATATTATTTATTTATTTTGCTAGGAAAATTAGAAATAGTTGCAGCAATTTCTTGAAAGATGTCCAAAATATGTACAGCGTGTAAGGTAAAAACATAGTATGTACAATTCTAATAAGGTGGAAGGCAAAATTTTGGTCTGACCACCTTTATTCTTCAACACAGTCTGAACTCTCTTAGGCAGCTTTCTTCTTCTTTAGATCTTAGCTGTCATTTATTCAATTTTCTGTTGAGATGATCCCACACTTCTTCAATAATGTTGACATCTGGGCTCTGGGGAGGCCAATCCATAATTGATAGTGTTCCACTGTGTGGTTTTTCTATCGAGGTATGCTGTCACTGCATTGACAGTGTGTTTGGGACCACTGTCATGCTAAAAAATGAAGCCACACTCAATTAGACACTTTCCAGATGTTACTGCATGGTGGATCAAAGCAATATTTTTCTGTGTTCATAATTCCATCAATTTTGAAACAATCTCCAGCACCCCTGGCTGAAATGCAGTCCCAAACCATGACAAACCCTACATGACAGATGGTAGGCACTCACTGTTGTACATCTCTCCTCAACATTTCTGTTACAATGATTTAAACCAAAAAATTTAAATTTGGATTCATCACTCCATAAAACCGGTTGCAACTGATTTTCAGTCCAGTTCTTGGGTAATTTGGCATACCTCAGCCCTTTCTATCCGTTTCTCTCCGTTATAAATGGCTTCTTGACAGCCACCCTTCCACTGAGTCTATTTCTGATGAGGCTTCACTGAACAGTAGAAGAATCAACAGAAGGGCCAGATGCAACTCTCAGGTCTTGTGTCAGGTCTTTGCTGGATTTTTTCCTCTTTTTTAAGCACATGATTTTTAGCTACAAATAAACAAGATAAAAAAAAGAAAAAGCATTCCTCTGGACTGGACTGAAAATAAGCGAGGAAGTGGCCAATGTCCAAAGAAAGTTTTTGAAAGACCTTTACAGAACCTGGAGAACTATTGCTTAAGACCAAAAGCAAAATATAAAGAAATTAGGTGTGGGACAGACCGTTTCCACAGTACTGTATGTATGTAATGTCAGTTTGTTTGTAGGGCCCTTTGATGTATTCTACTGTGCAGCGAAAGCTCAAATGTGCTCTTACCAACAGCGCAGGCTTACTGTAATATTTCTTTTTGCTTTTGTTTCTGGAGATAAATGCACAACTGCTCCAGACCACAAGGATGCAGTGAATTATGTTGAATGTGTATGAATGATTTAGATAGTTTATTTATTATTAATCTTTTAATCTGTTCTTTGAAATGAATGAGTACAAAGATTAAAAATGAGAGAAATCATAAGCTAATACCTGACAACCTGTTGAAAGTCATTTGCCTACTGAGCAGCTTGAAGCACAGTAACTTGATTTAAAAAAAATTGAAGTGCATTTTTAAATTCAACAAATAAGTTAACAAACTTGTAAATAAACCTCCAGATTGTTGGTATTTTTGCACAGTGAAATGATCTGAACTCTGTCAGTTGTAATACTTGTCAGAAAAGCCTATACAGGCTTGTGTAAACTTAGTGCAATATCTGTTGCACCTGCAGTAAATATCTAATTAATCAAGTGGACAAATATCTGGGGGACGTGGGCAAGGAAACACACACCAAAATAGGCCAATTATGTATGTAAATAAACTCTCACTATCTGGTTCTCGCATAACTTTCTCATCTTCATCATCCCATTCCTCAGGGGTCATGTCTCCTCATGTTGTTACCATTAAGGTTTCCTTATGAGTGCTGATGGAACTTTAATAAGCCTGGATGACATGCTGCATAGTTGCGACAGCGAACCATTTAGCTAGGTAGGCTGACACTGCGCCAGCTGTTGGGTCCAGTCTCTGATTCAATGTTATCATAAGGGACTGTCACATGGACAGCCTGGTTGCTTTGTCAGGACTCAATCTGTGCTAGACACTGACTTATCTTGAGTGGTAAGAAGCAGTGGAAAATGCTTGTCATTGCAGAAATAATTAAAGATAAGGAGTAAAGTTGAGTCTAGGTCTGATAGAGGTTCAGGATGCAGATCATGAAACACATGTGGCAAAGCAAGTCAAAGTGTTTGATAGTGAGACAGCAGGAAGATTGGAATTCAAAGCTGTCAGAATTTTAAAGCATGGCTCGTAGGTAGAGTGCCAAGTATTTTTAGAAGGATCATGCCAGATGCTTTGATTTTAAGACAGGCAACACATGTTAAATGACTTTTTTTTTTTTTTTGCGAATGAAGTCTGAATAAACAACATGAAATGTTGTTTTGGTACAGCTCCGAAAGCTCTCGCATGCTCGCACTGCCATCACTATCCACATGAACTAAAACAACGGACAAATTATGCAACCTGAGGACACAACTCCCGTTATGTACAGAGTGACCTCATTCTTGTCCTGCAGCACGAAACATGCCGCATGTTATTACCCCCTTGGTAAGAATCAGGCTGACCGAAACAAATACACAGACATGTATCTAATCGCAATAATTAGCTGTTACGTGGAGAGACATAAACTACCTGCACTGTCCATATCAGTTGTAACTCCTTTAGCGTACATGGTTCACAGCTCTAAAGTGCAGACACATATGTGGAGAAAAGTGGCACAGGTGTGGTATTTATAATCGATATCCGCTGGCATTATGAATATGGTAATAAGCTCAGCAAGGCAGCAGTGAGGCAGGCAGGCAGGCTGCACATGCAGATGTAACTCCCACAGGGGCCCAAAGCAAATGAGGTGTGCCCGCCCGCTATACTGCAGTTTCATCTGGCTCTAGAAATAACAGCACAGCCCCACTGTACCTCCAATCTATCAGCCCCCTGTCTGTGGAAGGTATCAGTAGGGAAAAAGGCACGCTGAAGGCAGAGGAGAGGGTAATTTATAAAGATGTGAGCAGACTAGGTGATTCCTCTGGAATGACAAAGTTAATTAATGTTCAGGGACTTAAATGGTCTGTCTTGCAGATGATCATTTAACCCTCTTCCCTTCTCATTGCCCTGCTTCCTCGTACACTATATTGTATGATAACCACTAACAGGCCAGGGTGAATGTGGGAAATGGTTGGCGGGGGGGGGGGTCGCATGATTTTCCTGTTCATTCCTGAGACCACAAAAAATAGATGTGGAGAATATTGCCAGCCACTGCTCCTATTCCCAAGTATGGTTTCAACTAAGAAAATCAAACAATTTCCAAAGACAGTTTTGATAAACTGCCCTGCAGAGGCTATAGTACACATTCACAGTCACTTCTGCTTATCCTCTTCATGAATAGATATTACATATAAAAGCCCATGCCTATGAATAAATCCTGTTCATATTTTGAATATTATCTCCTTTTGAATTTTGAGGTTAGATTAATAATTCACTTATGTGGCTGGCTCAGCATGGGCTCTGATATTTCGGGGATATAACTCTCTCAACAAATCATTCCAACCCAACAAGCAATTCTACTCATCCTCCCTACATGTGCACCAACACTAATTGCAATGTTTCTTTCTCCTAACTCCTTTTGTCCGACCTCGCGCTTCTCTTTCCTGTAGATCAAATTGCCTGAACAGCACCTGCACATCCACTGTGATGATTCAGTCACCAGCCAGGCTTACATACCTCTAACTCAATTGATGTTTGCACAGGCAGGCATCCCATTAGGACAAGTGGTACTGAATGGGAGAGTGAGTTATCGTCACATTACTGCTTTGGGAGATTGAGGGGGGACAGATGGTTTTGTTGCCAGCGTTTAATGAAGTGTTGTGAATCAGTTGGATGTGCTGAGGAGGTCTTGACTGTCAAGCTGATAAGAGATGTAGTGTGGGGGGGTTAACAAGAGTGAGACCTTTCGCTTCGCAACAGTTCGGTCACGGCAAGTGTCGTGCAAAGGAAATTTAATCAGTTCGGTTGCAGCTCTCATTGAAAATGCTGATTCCTGTTTGCAAATACAGTTCTGAATAGTTAATAGCCAAAATGACATAATTTTACCCTTTGTGGCTGAGAGTTTGTAAAATGCCAATTCAGGCCCACCTTAATTAGCACAGAGCATCACGCAGTTTGGTTCCACGTTTATCTCCTGTCAGTAAAGAGGAGATAAACTGTTTCACCTTGTGACTGATAATGCATGGTTGTCAACCTAGTGTTCAGCCCAAACACTGTAATTATGTGCTTCGCTCTTGTCTTCCAGGATGCTCAAGGGAAACAAAGCAAAGGTAAAGTGAGGTGCTACACTCCCACATCTGTCAGATGCCAACTATAAAACTGTGCATGGAATTTTATGGTAGTGCCTATCTTGGGTTTGCCATCAGGTCATAGCTGTTAAAGAGTGTGGCCCTCTCTGTGTCTCTGCACAACTGTTTGAGCGTGTGTGTGTTTGTGTCATTGTACACATGAGATGCTTCACCAGTGTATCAGTGAGGTTTAAAGCAAAGGAGACAAGGCATCATGAACTGTGCTTTCATTCTTCTTTGTACAGTTCCATCTGTTTATTCCCACGGAGACGATGATGGTTCTGAGCTTGCATGCCAATGCGAATGCTTAGGAGCGCTGCATGCAGTGTCTGTCCTTTTAGTAAGCAAAGGTATTAAATGTGGAGAGCAGGCTTTGTGGCATCACTGATATGGATAATCTCTTCAGCATTCTCCTGTAGTGATGGGCACTAAGACATCTAGTTTGCCTCTGCCAGCGCATATTAGTGACAGCACATTCAGCCTACATGGAATATGACTGCAGTAAAAATGCAAATTCACATACACACACGCCCATGAACACAGAGAAACACACACAAACACGTATGCACAAACAGGGACGCACGCACAAATATGAGAATTGAACGCCAAAAAAAGCATGTGAACACACAGTTCTTCAAACTTTTTCCTCTGCAGAGCAACTCAATCAAATCCATTTTTGCTCGAAACTAGATAAGGCAGACATCTGTATTATTTACTGCACGCATGCACTGTGAAGTGCAAACGAAATGAGAAACATTTTTGTGATTTTAATTTGGTCACACAACAAGAACACTTAATTGGAAATCTGCAGTAAGGCAGGCAGTTTTTAAAGTGTATAGTTTCGAGATCATTTCTCTGAAATAAATTGTGGCAACGCAACTGAGAGGCATAGCAATGAAGATCATCTCTTGCTTTACAAAATTTTAAATATCTGACAACGATGACGTGGTAGCACTTAATGTTATTTCCACGTATCACTAATAATCTTTCTTAACAGCTGCAGGAACATGTCATCAGTAATCGAGTTAATGCAATAAATCTGCATAGAAGTCAGTTATTTGGTTACTGATAATTGGGGTTTTAAAAATCTCTCACACTTTTGCTGGTACCTCCACCCTTTGCTTTAGCTCTCTTCCTCAACACACACGCAAACACACACACCCACACCCACACACACACACAATTTCATTTTGTATGTGTAGTAGCAAAACACTTGTACAGGGATTATCTTGACAAGAATTTGCAGTAAGAGTATCATACAGGAGAAAATCAATTCTTAGAGGAGACAAGGGGTTATGGAGTTTGACTGTAGAAGAAAGGACAGAGGAAAGAGGAGACAGATTAAAACAGTCAGAAAGCACCGTGCAGTCAGCTCACCAGCAGCGCTCAGTCCTTCAGGACTGGCACTCAGCTCCGTCATGTCAACCATGCAGTGTCCCAGGTGCTGCGTGCCGTCCTCCATCTGTCCAGCTTGCCCCTCAGTTCTCCCTCGTGCTCCTCCACCTCCTCTCCCACCTCCTCCACGAAACACCACAGTCCAGTCCAGTTCCCCGGTTTACACGCAGCCTACCAAACAGAGAAGCTTTTACAAAGATAGCAATCCGCTCGCCCCGCTTTCTTGCTGCCTCACAGTGCGCTCTCTGTCAGCATTAAGGATGCCTTATGGAAACTAATACGGTAGAGAGAGACCGGCGACGGACCTGGAGCAGCAGTGGGAGGGAGTAGGAGATGGGGGGGGGGAGGGGAGAGAGAGAGAGAGAGAGAGAGAGAGAGAGAGAGAGAGAGAGAGAGAGAGAGACAGGGGAAGGGAGGAGTGATGAGGGAGTGAGATTCCAAATGAAAGAGAAAGCAGGACAGAATTGATGTTATGTGCAATACAAAGCTCTATCCATCAATCGTGGGCTGTGAGTCGGGGACCTGGACCCGACTGCACAGCGCACCACAGCCAGAAAGACATGACTCTGTCCTCTCTCTCTCTCTGTCTCTCCCTCCTTTTCTCTATTCTCACTGCGCAGCCACTGCTGCAACCAGACATGGCAGCAGGGTCCCTTTGATTTCTGACATCCGTCTCACTTCCCTTCTCCAACCTGCTCTCACCTCTCCACCACTCTTTCCCTTTTCTAGCAGCGCAACAATTAACAAACTCCTGAGCTTGATATGGTGAAGCCAGAATCATGCACCATGATTTTGGAAGTTCCACAGGTGAGGGGTTTTCAGAGTGTAAAGAGAGCTTTTATTGCAGTGTAACAAAAGAGCCAAACATAACACAACATGGCAACTTCACCACAGTGTTAAATCAACAGGTTAAACATAGAAACTGACACAGGCAGTAGTTTCATGGTGTATAGAGGGTTTTTTTCTGTTTCACAATGTACATCTGGACTGGACATCAGCAAAAAAGAATTAGGATGAGAAAGATGAGTTTCTGAGGTAAAATAATGCAGCTCTCTTTGCCACCTTTATTTGTTGCCCTCACTGCCTCCCCTCCCACTCATAGTGAAAACGTCATTGTTAATTATTTGGTCACCAAGGCCACGATGCCACAGTAAGCGCACATCTACAGCAAAGTTAATTTATTCCCCACTGAATGGAGTAGGTGCTGTGATGTCCGTCAAACTCAATGAACCTACAATAAAGGCTACTGCCTAAAATCAATGTCAGATATTCACATGTCAGATAATAAACATCTCAACAAACAGTGGCTTTTAATCTGTTAAAAACACTAATGAAAAAGCAACTCCTTCAAAAAGATAGCACCTAGCCACTGGTACAGACATGTGGAAGATACCTGGATCAAAATCAAAACCAAAATAGAAGCCTTCACTCGCCACATCAACTCAGTGGATAAATACATAAGGTTTACCAGGGAGGATACCAGGGATGATAGATTACCATTCCTGGATACGGATTGTGGAGGATGGAAGCCTCAACATTTACTCTTTGACTCCCACCACCCATTGGAACACAGGACCCTGCACCACCAGGCATTAATCGTTCCCTCTAAGGCAAAAGGGAAACAAAAGGAGCAGATACATATAAAGAAAGCCCTTAAAACATGTGGTTATCCCAACTGGGTTATCGTCAAATGAGTCAAGATGCACAGGAATGAAGGTCAGACACAAATAGGGAGAAAGAGAATGACAAACAGAACAATTTTGTCATCCCTTATGTAGGAGATTTGTCAGAGAAACCCAGGAGAATTTTCTCGAAGCATGACATCCCAGTTTACTTCAAACCTAGTCACACTTTAAGGAAAAAACTGGTCCATCCCAAGGACAAAGCTCCAAAATACAAGATAAGGAACATAGTGTATGCTGTCCAGTGCAGTGAAGCGTGCTTGGACCTCTAAATGGGAGAAACCAAACAGCCTCTTCACAAACGCAAGGCACCACATAGAAGAGCCACCTCAACAGGACAAGACTCAGCTGTACATCTGCATCTAAAGGTCAAAGGGAAAAGACAGATGGATTGAAAGAGGAGCAAAAGAAGCCATCTATGTCTTCTGTAAACGACCATTGTTGGACTATGTCACCAACTTTCCACCATCTACAATGCTGTCCTTAGCTTACTCCTCAGGCACCTCAACCCCCATTCACACCTTTCTTCAAGTGACTTCAATAGGTCACTTGATAAAAAGGTGCGAAGTCCCAAATTTGTTTCACCCCAAACCACTGATTGTAATGACTCATGCCTTCTTTCACACCTTGGCACATGTGATTATTCACATGAAAAATAGTGAGTCACAACTGCCTCCAGTGGACAACCCCCACTGGCATTTAAATACCTGGTTCTCTCCACCTTCTGGTTTGAGAATTGAAGAAGCCTCTCGGATGAGAGATGAAACATCTTCAAGAAACTTAAAGAAGTGCAGTTACCTTTTTATCAAGCTCCAGAGACTACTAATTAATAGTACTTATTAACTGGAGGCTTTTTCCCCTCTCTCTGTCAATAAGGAATTTTCCATCATCTCACACGCGAGAGCGCGTGCACACACACACACACACACACACACACACACACACACACTCCTTGTCTGATACAGTATGTCTCCTTCAAGTTTGAGCACTTCTGAAGTTTCACCTAAAACTGTTAAATGTTTTCTGGGCTGTAGCTGAAGACCCAGTTTCTATCACCAGTGATGATCCTACGATCATCACTGGTGATAGAATGATGTTTGCCTTCTTCACAAGTTTGAGGACCGTTGTGAACTCAAATCTGAGCTCCTGCAAGTGGTCAAAACTGGGCTTCCAGGAAGGGATCTAAAAATACAGTAATGTGTAAAAGTCTTGAGCCACTCCTCGTTTCTTTATGTCTTGCTTCCAAGGAGCTAGACTTTCTTGGAAATTTTTTTAAGTGGTCTTGAACAAGAGCTCTCCAGGCTTTGTGAAGGTGTTTCAAAGGTTTTCTTTGGGCCTTCTTCACTTATTTTCAGTCAAGTTCTTGTACCTGGCCATTTTCAGAGGAATAACCACTCAAGATTGACCTATGAATCACTCAGGCACAAAAAAGGCACCTAACTGAAAAAATGAACTAGTGTTGTGTTTACACATAACAGACAACGTAGCAAAGAAAAAAGTTTAAATTGTATCTTTAGCCACTGTTACTAGCAACCTGTCAGAAAAATACATTATTTGTGTCATGGTCTCCAGGTCTCAAACTAGAGTTTGAGTTTTGAGGGTTTATGATTTCTTTGAGAAGTGGTTATTGTTTATAGTAGGGATGATCCTGGCGACTTATTTTGACTAAACAAGGGAAAAAAATTAGACTAATCGACTAGTCTAAAACTAAGAAGTACTCAGATATCAAGTTACATTTTAGGACTGTTTAATGGACAATGTCAAAAACTGTCCAAACAAAAGCATTTGAAACCATTAATGACATTCATCTATAATGAATCGCACTTTAAATGCTGCTTAACTGTGTGGCAGCGCGCATTATGAACAGTAGTCATCTAGTCGCGCACATCCCTAATTTATAGTGTTTTGAGTTTGTCTCCTTGTTGGTATTCTGTTTGGTTTTGCTATGGCTGCATTCTTGAGTTTACTTAGTTTTAGTTTACCTTCCTTTACGGTCTTGTTTTTTTGTTTGTAATTTGTAATTATTTTTAATTCCAGGAGTTTCGGTTTATCCCTGCCTTCCCTGTGTTTCCCATTAAGTCTCCATTCCCTTGTTTTATTATCCCTGATTTGTCTCTGTCGTGTTTCCCACCTGTTTTCCCTTAGCCTTGTGTATTTATTGTCCGAGTCTCCCCTTGCCCTTCATCGTGTTGTCTCACTTTGCTGCTCCCCTGCTCCGAGTTTCTTGATTCCATGGTTCCTAGGATTTTGCTTTCCTAGCCCCATTTCCATGTGTGTTTTTGAACTTTGTTTCACCGAACAGCAAAAAAGCTGGTCAGGAGAGAGCCACAGGAGTGAGTGTCTACAGCAGTCTGTAAAACATAGTGACATAGTGGAGGCTTTGTCATAGTTTGGAGCTGCATTTAAGCCAGTGGTGTTGGAAATCTAGTCAAAGTTGATTGAATTATGAAGACAGAAAGGTATGATCAGATTTTGATCCACCATCCAATACCATCTGGAAAGAATCTGACTGGCAACAGCTTCATTTTTCAACATGACAATGATCCCAAACACACTGCCAGTGCAGTGAAATCATACCTGGATAAAAAAAAAAGTTAGAAAATAAGGAGAAAAAAAACACACACACACATACACACACTTGAACACTAACAGTAATGACTTTGTTCCTCCTTAGTGAAAAACAAAAGGTAGCCAACATCCAAAGAAGAGCTTTGAATGTCCTTCAAGAAGCTTGGGAAACTATTCCTGAAGACTACTTAAAGAAATGACAAGAAAGCTGCCTCAAAGTTCAGTCGTTGTTGACGAATAAAAGTGGTCATACCAAATAATGACTTTCAAACTTGCTAGAATGCCCATCAACCACTTTCCTGGGAAAATTTAAAGAAATTAGGAGTGGCTTGAGACTTTTGCACATTACTCTAGATGATCCATGAAAGACTTTAAAGTCAAAGAAACAACTTTGACTGTGAAGTCTTGAAACATATTCACCGTACCTTGTTAGGCAGGAAAAAGTACAAGGGCTCACAGTCACTGAAGTCTTGTTTCATAACCTTAACAGCAAAAGAACTGTTTTTAAACCCTTGATAGTTATCGTAAAAAACATGACCAGTCAGATGATGTGGGCTGTAAGACGATTATTCCTATTTATACAGTTCTGAGGAGAACACTTTGTTCTCAGCATATTCTTTTCTTATTGTACTTGATCATACATATTCAAATGGCTGGAATAAAACATTTTTTGGAGTAATAGTCAAAACAAAGACACACATCACAAAGACTAAAGAACTATATGGAGTTCATATGTGCTCTTAGGGTACCTGGCCTGGGTTGGGGCTGGTGCCAAAAACCTAAATGAAGATAAATTGGTCCCCGCTGGAGCAATAAGATAGAAGATGAATCCACTCTGCACGAGGAGGTTTCTTCTTCACTTTCTACAACTCTCTCTATCCTTATGCTTTCATCCCCTTATAGCCACACATTCTCCTTGTTTTCTACCCTCTTTAATCTGTAAAAACCATCAAGATAAATGTTGTCTTCTTCTTTTGTTTTAATGAAAATGTGGTGGTGCACATTTACACATAAACACACGCACGCGCAAACTCAACACAGCAGAGAGTCAAACAGGTCCGTGCAGTGGTCCATTAACATTCTAATACGTTTCTTTTAAAAGCGACATGTGTTGTCTTATTAAAGTCTGACTGATAGAGGGGGCTGGAGAAAATCAATAGACAATGCACTAGAGATGGTGAATAGTACAAGTACACCGAGGAGAGGAGAAGAAAATAAACATGCCCTTTTTAGCTATTCCTCCCCAAAGCCTGAAGCATAGATCCTCACATTTACCCATTCCAATAGCACTTGAAGCCCATTACAATTTGAGATACACTCCCTCACAGTATTAACTTAGAAAAGCCAACGGCTTGATTCACAGTTGATTTTGAGATGCATATTGCTATGCCTAGGGTTACACAGCTGTACTGCTGTAAAGGCTGCAGTGGGAGACATCCTATTCCAAAGGTATAAGTAAACACTGTAGCTAAAAGGAGCAGTGCAAATAATTACTGGAGGTGCTCTCTCCGGCCGGAATTTAAAGCCATCTCTTAAATCTCACAGCACTGATTTACAGATATCACATACATTGCAGCAAGTTTTGTTATATTTTCAATATCTATTATTAATTAATGTTTAATTTGTGGTTATAGAAATCAGCACCCTGACTGTGGCAACCACAGGAACTCTAACAAGGACATTAAAGTAATCACTGTCTAGACAGCCACCCCTGCTGGTTGCCCTTTCTTTGATTTGAAACTGTTTGTGCCATAAATGTTTTGACATGGCAAAGAAATGACTCCCTGTACAAATTGGGTGACAGCACACCAAAAGACTAAGCATCAGTAGAAATTTCCTAGCCTTCTCAGGTGAAGCTAGGGGTTTGAACAGTCGAATAAAAGGCTGTGCATAGTGGCTTGAGCTCTTTGTTGTGGTAAATGTTAAATAATGAAACAGTGAAGCTCCTGCATGCAGCATCTCTCTCTCACACTTCATTTCTTCGTGAAAACACAGCCTGCTGGGCAACCACTATATATAAAAAAAAAATCCCCATTTGACCTGTGGGCGGTCTTTGTCCTTCAAGCCCAGAGGACCACTGTTACCTTCACCTTCCACATCCGCTCTAGGTCTTCTTTCAGCCTTTGGTATTTCTCAAGCTTCTTGTGTTCCTTCTTCCTGATGTTGCCATCACATGGTATTGCAGCGTCTATCCCTACAGCTTTCTTGCCCTGCTTGTCCGCCACTACCATGTCCGGTTGGTTAGTCATCACTAGTTTATCTGTCTGTATCTGGAAATCCCACAGGATCTTAGCTCGGTCAGTCTCTACCGCCCGCGGGGGCGTTTCCCATTTTGACCTCAGGACTTCCAGTTATACTTGGTGCAGATGTTCTTGTATACTATGCCAGCCACTTGGTTATGGCGTTCTATGTATGCCCTACATGCTAGCATCTTGCACCCTGCTGTTATGCGCTGGATTGTCTCAGGGGCACCTCTGCACAGCCTGCACCTGGAGTTTTGCCTGGTGTGGTAGACCCCAGCCTCTGTCAATCTTGTGTTTAGAGCTTGCTCCTGCACTGCCATGATTAGTACTTCTGTGCTGTCTTTCTGCCCAGCTTTTTAGTTGTCTTCAGTGTCTGGAATGTTGCCCTCGGGTGTCACGGTTAGGTTGCGTGGCAGGAAGGGTTGGACCTAAATGCAGGACGCAAAGCAGAGCTAAACTCGAGCAGCTTTTTATTGCTGGAGGCTCACAAAATACAACAAAACTCAAAATACAATAATAAAATCTCAACCAAGGCTAACTAAAGACAAAATACCAAGCCTGGAATAAAAAGGGGGGGGGACTAAACAGGGAAACACACAGTAGGGGGAACACAGACAACGATGCTACAAAGACAGAGAAAAGCTGAAGGTTTAAACACACACAAGGAAATTAGGGAGAGTGGAAACAGCAGGGAACAACAGGTGTAGGGTTGCCACCTGTCCCGTAAAATACAGAATCGTTCCTAACTGCCAAAATAATTCTGTATCTCCGTATTTTCCGCCTCTTAAATACGGGACGGGTGGCAACCCTAAACAGGTGAAACAAATTAACCTAATAACACAGAGGATGCAAAACCAAACACAAAGCACAGGAAACACGGGACGCTCAAAATAAAACAGGAAGTAACTAAACATTTTACACGCAGGGTTCAAGCCAGAAAAGAAATTCAGCCCAGCATGATACAATACAGAAAAAAAATCAGTCTGGTATCATTGACAGGGTGGAGTGCGCCCCCACTTGCTTAATTGCAGTGATAGGGAAGAGTTCCAATAGCGAAGAGGTGAAATTCTCAGCCCGGCGCAAGACGACCTCAGCATGGCACAGCACCGGGTGATCAACTGCTGGCTAGAACCCTGGCCAAACATCTGAATGATCACTGTTGCTATTGATGACATCTCCCCCCTGACCTGAAGTTCTGACTTCCCCTTGCCGTAGCATTTGTGTTGTGCCTCATCAATCTCTAACTGAGTTAGCAGTACCTTCTTTATTCAATGTCGGTGTGGATGCTGAAGAATCCATAGGTCCCACATCCTCTTCATGTAACCCCTTTCACTGGGATTACATGTGTAGTAGCATTCCAATAGTAACTTACCTACTGTACATGTACACTGAACAGGTTTATAGTTGCTGTAATTATTCCTATGCTTTAAAGCAAATGGAGGTACAAAATACAGATTCTTTGCTCTTTCATAAAAATGTAACAAAATATTAACCATAATAACAGTAAATAACCATAAACATTTTAATCCACATATGTGTGTTGAGGCAAAACAAATATGAATCTCTTCTATAACAAGTTTAACATGTTGATCAGCCAAGACTAACTGAACTAGAATATATTCCACAAGATGCTAAAAATAACACACATAAAATATACAGGATGTATATATAATGCAGTGTTTTCTTCCCAGAGAGTATCCCTATTCAGCAGTGTCATCTTGTCTAATCACGTGAATCCACTCCACATTAAAAATGTACAGTTCCCCCCCGCATTTCAGATAATGCACAGAGATGAAGCTATTGATTTCTTATCACATGTTGTCATGTCAGATTACAGCAGGCTCTTTTACAGCACCACAACTGACATCCTAGTTATCAATTTTTAGTATCTTGCTGCACAAAGGTTTTTAATTCCCTTTGTTTTCTTACAGGGGGTGGAAATGACAGCTATTGAAGTCTAGAAATCAAGCATCCATTACACCAAACCACTGACCAAATCAAGCAGGGATATTTGAAAGAACTGAATTTATAGTAAAGCATGCATTCTTACACAAACTTATATTGGAGGGCAGATTATATTCTTATCTATATCTTTTTTTCATATATACATACATTAAAAGAGCTACTGGCCAGTGTAATCTTTCTCATCTATGCTGGCTGTGAACACATCCCTTTCAAGTGTAAATGTAAGTGATGTACATGACTGTAGACAGGGTTAGCAGGCATTATCCATGGAGCCAAAACTAACATGAGGTTTTCAGTTTGTAAGCTAAATGAAATGTGCATCTTCAAAAGTTGCACTTATTAGATCTTGAAATTCAGTCTTTGTTCCCTTTCTAACCTCACTCAGTATCTCTATGGGAAGCACCTTGTGGCGTGACTAATCATGGAAGCTCTACTAGAATCACGTCTGTCTAAGACACACCAATCAGTTCAATGACATGGGTCCCCTGACCTCCTTATAATAGCCCCTGGCTCCACACCAGACATTCTTGCTTACTTCCCTGTGAAGATCACTAGAGCACCTCAGTGGTCCGAGACCTGGATTATCCTTTAAATTGTTCACAGACAGAACCATCAAAGTAGTCTCTGACGATGGGTTTTGCTGGTTTCAGAATTCATTGTTATTACACTGTACATATAGTTTCATTACATTAATATATTTTTCTGCTACGCAATTGTTGCAGACCCATGCCTTATCAAGCTAGCATGTCAAGTGAGCTTGTGCTTGTGCAACTATTTGCTAGCTGTCAAACCTGAATATTAGTGGTTATGGCTACCTCTATGCCTACCCTGGATCCTCTAAGGCAGGGGTCATCAACTACATTTGTCCAAGGGCCGGAATTTTTCTCGGCAAACACTATGAGGGCCAGATGCTCTCATAAGGTAAAATAAAAAGAATATTGTATCCTAAGTAATATAATATCATTTGATAAATCAGTTTTCCTTTAAAATGTATACTATTTTTAATGATGTGATGTGCACTTACATGCTCTTCTCAGTTATGTTGACAGTTATTATAGAGACAACGCAATTGTGTGCTGTTGTGCTCATCATAGATATAATGAGCACAGGAAACAATTAAATATTACATGAGAGCAACAAGTTTATTTCTGCATACTCTACTTTTCAGAAGGCGAGTTTTTTTTTTAGATTTTTTTTTTATGAGTTCAAATGCAAAACCCCCTAAATATGCCAGGAGATTTTTTTTCTTTTAAAAGAGCTTTTTTCCTCTCTCTTTTTCTTTTTAAATCTGGATCTTATGGTAAAGTTTAGTAATTTTATTTCACAGGCAATGGTTGAGGTCCCTTTCTTCAAAAATGTTATAAAGTAATTTACCTAATTTTTTAATAAATAATATTTTGTTTAGAGGCAAAGCCAACAAAATCTTAAATCCGTCCTCCGCACAGTGTGAATGAAGGCAAAAGGCCCAAATATCAGACTCCGACAAAAAGATTTCGACATAGATTCACGCAGTACAACCGCAATGGCAAAAATGGCAGCACATTTATTTTAGCAATATCACAATAGCAGATACTTGGACACGGGGGTGGCGGGGTGCATGTCCAGCCGCCGAGCCACCTACCCGTCCGGTGCCGCATAAGCACAGTGAGACCCGCGCAGGTCTAGGAGTACGCTCGGCAGCCCAGTAACGATCCTTCCGTAGGTTAACCGCCGGAAAAACCTCCTTTAGTTAGACAAGTTTGATTGCCAAACATTTTGTCTACACAAAACAAAGTTAAACTTACCTTCAGCTGCATTTACACTCTGATCATCACCGACAAAAACCGGCTGCTCAGTGCAGCCACAAAATGCTTTAAGTCCGATCTTGCATTCTGATTGGTTATGGGGACATTCACGGGCAATGGGAAATCGCAGTTGGAGGCATTTGATGATTCAGACTAGTCAGACGCGCGTATTTAACGGGTTATGATGATTGATTGGAGTATTGTACCTGTGGCAGTACTCTTTGGGGGCCAGATGGAAAGCTCTGGCGGGCCCGATGTGGCCCACGGGCCGCCAGTTGACGTTCCCTGCTCTAAGGGGAACGCTGGTGGCAGCAAGGTTAGAGATGTCATGTTCCACCCTTGCCCAGCTGCTTGTGGGTTGGCCAATTCAGGGACACACATAGACGCCCACACATACACACACACATTCAAGGGCGCAGCTATATACTTTCTGAGGTGGATGTGGACACATTTTTAGGTGCCCCCCCCCCCAAAAAAAACCAAACAACCCACGCACACAGACAAAACGAACCGTCTTTTCTATCCTTCTCCCTCTTCCGTTTTCTTGTTAAATACAGAAAATGTCGACTAGAGAAATAATTTCCCCGCATCGCTTTGGTGCCCCCCCTTGTGCGGTGCCCCCATGCATTGCATATAGTGCATACCCACTTTTTGCGCCACTGCACACACACACACACACCCAGATGGCAAAGTCACACTGGAACGGATCCGCCCCAGATGTATATCACAGACTCTGTAATGGAGCTGCAAACTGGGTCCGGATTGGATTCCACTTGCACAGCGGGATGGATCTGGAACGGATCAGGATCACAGACCTGGAACAGAGCAGGACCGGATCCCTTTTGTGTCCAGTCATTCCCCTGCTCATCCGGCACGGATTCGTTTATGTAACAATAACAAGTGTAATGTCAAAATCAAGTCACAGACTCCACTACACACTGCCATGAACCGCTGTGTGGAAGGCAGGAATTGAACCCCAATGCAGACTTGTGAGACAAGACTGAACTTAGAAATATGCAGCTTTATTTGCTGGAAAACTCAGGGAAGGCATACAAAATATAAACTGGGCTGTACAAGAGCCAGGAATACACTAACCAGGAAGAAATTAGGAAACACAACGGAACACACAGCGTGGGGAAGTCACCGCGGACACAACAAAGAACTGAAGACAACACAGTCAATATATACGCAAGAGGCAACGAGAGGAGAGTGGAATCTAAGAAATAAACAGAGACAGCAGAATCTGAGAAGACCAAAGCAGAAAACACTGGGTCACAGAGCCAGGACCATGACATGAACATGCATAGGCACATGTTAGGACCAGCTCAAAGTTTCATTGGAGAACGTTGGAAAAACTTTTGTTTGTCAAATGGGAAGAAAGAGCAGGAAAACACACAGACACAAGGAAGTTAACACAGACTCACTGCCCTCTCTAGAGGCAACTCTTCCTTAAGATTAGCTCACACATAAGCAACAACACCTATAAACCTAACAAATAAAAAAGATGATGACCCCTGTGACTCACAACTGACCTGGTATCAAAGCTCATCCTCTTTTTTCCTTCTGGCTCCTCCACCTGTGTGTGCACATGACATCAGATGAGACACCACAACTCAATAGCGCTGAATAGTTAACTCATATTTCATATTTTACAGGTGGAAAAACAGGCCCACTGCTGAAGAAAGAAAAGACTCAGTGCCTGAGACTGGTGGTGTTGTAGTCGATTAATTGTTGAGATAGAGTCCAGATGTTACACAGGCCCTATTCACGCAACATTTGAACAAAGAGGTCATGAAGCAAAGTTCAAAATGGATTTACCTTAATTAGGCAGCCTGCAGAGATGAGAGGGCCCTATAAGATCAACAGCAGTGAGCTGCAGGCTGCAGCACAACACAGAGATATAATATTAATAAGTCCTTTGCGGATCTGATGACTTTGCCAATTTAAATTGTTAAATTTCTTTCTTCAGTGTAGAAATCAGAGGGTAAAGGATAACTGAGAACTTGCTGGAGAATCATCAGATTTTACATTTTCTTTAACATCATGAAACCAAGTAGCAGCTGCTTGGAAATGAAGGGAGTGTTTCAAAAGAAACTCAATCAGGATGATTTTATGGCCAAAAATATAATCAACTGTCTGCCAAAACTGGGGCTCAAACTCTGAAATAACAACAATTAAACTGATGAGACCCACTTTAATCCTATGAATGCTCCCAAATTTGAATTTGAAGAAAGAAACAGGCTGTTTCCTTAACTTTACCTGCAGTTAGTCCTGGAGAGGGTCAATAAAAATCCTTAATGTGCTCAGAGTAACATCACAGCCAATATGCTGGTAGCTAAAGTGCTATAAGCTAACTCCGCCACAATCTCACATTTCTGAATTAAAAACAGCAAACAAAGCAGTTCCTTTCATTATTGCCTATAATTTTACTAAACAGGTAACACCAAGAATGAAGAATATTTGACAGAATAATTTACGGTACTTACCCTAGAGAAGCACTGCCGTCCAGTCACTGCTTTCTGTGCGAGAGCAGCTGGCATGACAGGTAGGCTCCAAAAGTGGAGTTCTGCAGACCCACCTGTGTTTTTCTGACATAGATTAGCAGGGGATAAATTCTAGCTAAGTGGGGATTGTCAGAGAGGTGTTTATATAGCAGAGGTTTTAATTGAAAGAAGATCCTTTGTTATGACAACTGCCAGAGCTGTTGTACATTGGTACCCTGGTGTTTGTTTCTTTAGTGGGATTAAAGTTGGCAGAGCATCAAAAGGTGATTGGTTGGGGTTCAACCAATCACCTTTTGATTTGTCTGGCAGAAAACAAGCAGTACAAATAGAAAACTCACAATCTACCTTTCTTACCTGCTCAGCTGGAGTCCCACAAGGCTCAATACTGGGACCAATATTATTTAGCTTATATGTTATTGATTTACCCAATGTCTGCAAAACTGCAAAAATACAATTATATGCGGATGATACTGTACTGTATGCTCATGCAAAAACAAAAAATTTAGCTGCTGCAGTACTTTCTGATGCCATGGGAGCAATATCTCACTGGCTCCAGGACTCCTGTCTACATCTTAACATTAGAAAAACAGTTTGTATGTTTTTCTCTTGGCTGCCAGAAGATAGCGAGCAATGGTCTGTGTTGGTCAATGGAGAGACACTGGAAGTGGTTGATCAATTTAAATACCTTGGAGTAGTTTTTGATTCCAATCAAAATTTTAAGCAGCATGTAAAGAGAATTTTACTTGTAATTAAACTTAATTTGTCAAACTTCAAACATATAAGACCTTTTCTGACAACAGAATCAGCAAAGGCTTATATGCATGCCATGATATTCAGTCATATAGCTTACTGTTATACTACATGGTCTCACACTTCAGAGGTCATTTTGAAGCCCGTATAGTCTCTTTTTTTAAAAAAACTGAAAATTCTCGACAAAAAGCCTTTACGGTATCATTGTTTTAACATCATAACCAAGTACAATATTTTGGATTTTGATAGTTATCAGATTTTTGTGGATGCTTGCCTTATTTTAAAGTTTTAAATGGCCTTGCTCCTCCTCTTTTAATGTTTCCTTTATAAACAAAAAAACAAGTAATACAATAAACACAAGAGCACTGACCAGAGGCGATTGTAATGTACAGTGGCGCAGGACAAAATGGTGGTGTCCATTAGAGGCACGCAGTCGTGGAACACACGGCCAGCTTATGCCAGGAACAGTGGCATCTACTCTAGCTTTAAAAACTCTTTGAAACATTGGTTGAAAACTAACTGGAGGTGCACTCATATGTAGATTACCTTATTTTGTTGGATGTTTTCTTTTCTTACCTGCCTTAAGACAATGGATGAAAACTAGCTTTTGTGCTAACTCCAGCATATTTACATTGATGCTCATTGGTGACATGTTGATTAATATGCATTTTCCTAATTTAAATAAATAAATAAAGATAAAGAAAGTTTCAGGGGTTGAGACTTTATGTTAAGACTTTAGGAGGGGTCAGAGGCAAGTAGGCAGTTACCATCTTTAAGATATAAATGATGGCCCGCTGTTTGTCTCGCTCTCTTACTTTTTGCTCTTCCCTTTCCTGTCCTCTGCTACTTCTCTTCCTGTCTCTGCATCTTTTTCTGTCTCTTTGTTTCTCTCTTCTTCTATTTGTCTCTCTATGTGTGTATTCTAGTCTTAGTTCTGTTACTGTCTGTGTTTTGGTTTTTTCATCTGTGTTTTGTGTAACCAAGATGTCTAATAAACAGCCTGTACCAGAACCTGCTCATCCCAGTGATTTTTTTTTTGGAAACTCTGGTTTTAACTGAGTTTGAATTTTTACCCAAAAGGAACATGGGGACCCCTAAAATTATGACCCAACAGTACCTCCAGTCCTATGATTTAGGAGGCGATAAGTGTCATTACAGACCTTATTCTCCAGGTCTCTAGAGGTACAGTGCAGGGCTGTGGCCACATCATAAATCTGGCTGTGGCAGGGAAGAGATCGCTTTGGCCCGCTCTCGACAGCCTACCTGAGCAGGATAGGCAAGTCATTATGGATTCCTCATGTGAGCCATCACAGGCTAGGGGAGGCAGTAACCTCTTTGTAGTAGACTAGAAGAAGCAGGGTGAGACCCTCACCTGCCCTCTGGAGAGAAAGAGGTGTCAGTTGACTTAGGAACTGTGGTGCCTGCAGATGCTCAGTAGGGAGCACTCACAAAGATCCCTGCCCTGAGCACTCCTGGGACAAGTTCATGGTTCATTCCTCCCCCAAAGAAGAGGTGAGATGAATATTTTTCCAGAGTTCCACCCTATTCCAATCTCTCCAACTGGGTGACTGGTTCATGTCAATAGACAGAAAATTTCTCCGGTTGGTTTTTCAGGACATAGCCTATGAATATTAGACCCATTCAGGCTGGCATTCACCCCGAGGGTTTTTACCAAGTTTACGAAGCAGCCCTGAACCCCTGGTGGTGGGCTCAGAGTGTTTGAATGTTTAGACAATTTTCGAATGTGCGCTCCACGCAAAGAGGAAGCTGAGAAAAACACCCAGGTCCTGCCTGTCTGCCTTGGGATTCTGCATCAATTGTCCCAAGGGTGTACTGTGTCCCACTCAGAATGTAGAATATCTGGGCCTTGAAATAAACCGTGTTTCTTTTTGGACTTTTCTGTCATGACAGCACATGGAGAAATTTCATCAGCACCTTTATTTTTTCATGAAGGAAACATGATCTTAATGAGAGTTTATTTGTGCTTGACAAGACTGATGGCCTCAGTAATCATCCATCTGTTAAGGATGTCTCTCTGCTGCTGGATGTGAGATGTCATCGCAGGTGTATGGTGAGAATTTTCCCCTAATGTCTGCTGACTTTCCTTCACTAGACACATCAGTGAGTTACATGCTTTATCTATCCACAATTTCTGCGTACAGTTTTCCCACAACTTTAGAAAAGCTGTTTTGTGCACTAACTATGCCTTCTTGGCTAAGGTTAGGTTAAGGTCTGCCTACAGCTGCCTCACATTGGAGCTATTAGCTTCTCACTCCCCACAATGTCCTGTCTGAATATTACTCGTGTATTTAGACAGGACAAAAGGATTTAGGAAAAGCAACTAGCTCTCTGTGTCCTGGGCTTCTTCTCATACAGGGAACCCATATCCCATCAGTGGCTGTCACACTAGGTTGTAGAGGCTATTGTGATGGCATAGGAGTGCCAGGGACTGCAGCCTCCTGTGTACCTGAGTTCACATTCCACCAGAGGAATGGCTATTTTATGGGCCCTTCTGTGGGGGATAGTTGTGCAGCTGACTATAGTGAGATAACAGTGAGGTTTGAAAGAAACTGTTTGGTTACCAAGGTAACACCAGTTCTCTGAAAACAGAGTGAGGTTTTTGAAAAACCTAAATCTAATGTAAATACATCAAATATATTGAGAATGCCTGGTCTGGAGCCAGGGACTTTTATAAAAGGGACTGGGAGGGCTGGTATAATCAGAAGGTGCTTACTATAATGAGCTACCACACCTGGTTTTTAGAGAACTGGGGTTATGCTAATAACCAAATGTTTTTCTTTCTTTTAAGACACAAATAGGGAATTTATTAAAGAAATTACTTTTACTTGATTAATCATGTGGAGCAGAACTTAATGCATTTTGCACAAATCAATTGCTGATACCTTCAAACTCAAGGAAAATTAATTGATATGTATACAAAAGGTTAGTTTATGACTTATGTGTACCTTGCTGCAACAAGCCATAATAGCCATTTTCCAAATTGCATTTTTCTTTTAACAATTTCCAGAAAATTGAAAAGAAAATAGTTTTTTTTTTTTTAACCTCAGTAAAAAGCAAGAAATGGTGCAGATCAGTTCTGAAATGGGTCCAAATTTTAACCTTGACATTTTTGGCCAAGACAAACCACAACTGCTCACATATCAAATAGATGCATAGATGGTTCAATTTAATTTCCATATACTGTGCTGTAAACACCCACTGATGAGCTGCCACCCAGACACATATTTTCCTCAACAGAGCAGTGCTAACAACAAACACTGCCGGGTGAATCACTGTTAATGTTGGTGAACAGATTACAAATCAGACCCACACTGAAATATATTTTTAGTTCATTATAAAAGATGGAGATTGCTAGGTTACCCTTGTCCGGCTTGCTTAGTTAAGTCCCACTCCCTATGGTTACTGTTGCTAGGCCTGTCAAGCTTTTGAAGCAGTCAGTGACAAAGGAAATATTAGCAAATTCTTGGAATGTTAGTTTTAAAATAATAGAGAGAATTGAACAGAAAAATATGTTTTTGAGAGCTGCATTCCCAAATCAAACTGGCAGCTGCACATTGTGATTAAAGAAAACATTAAAATGGATGGAAAGGCTCACTACTGGTCTGACTGCAAATGTTAAAAACCCCATCCATGACAAACAGATAGACAGATAGATAATTTTTAAGCTACTGATAAGTTATTATATCCAAAAGCTCTCATTATTTAGTCCACTGTCATCAAAATTACACTTTCCCCCATTTCCATTTGTTCATAGTGAGTCATAATAATGCTCCCACACACCAACTGTACCTGAAAAATGGATGTACCCTCTGTGACAGCACCCTCTGGTTTATAGACTATATTTTTGAAGCCTTGTGTTTAGCATTTTGGCTGTCCCCATGTAGGTTTTACAAATCCATAGTAGTGCTGGCTAGAGGTTGGTGAATCTGTTCTTCACTTTAAAATTGGGTGGGTCCCAATTTTAAAGTGTATGTGTAACATTATAACTTATTATACTCTTATCCTCAGTGTCCCTGCCACCACTGCCATTGGCCACTGATGCTGAACTAGATCCTGCTTTAAGCATGTCTGATTTTCACACATTTGGTAAAAAGCACTGACATCTGCAGGGTGTATCTTTTTTGGCCTGTGGTTTCTCTTTTCCTCTCTTGCACTTTTTCAAATCCATATTAGAGCCTTTTTTCTGATTATGTGGACTTTTTTGGATGTGTGCTGTTTAATGAAGGAGCAGAGTGCTATAAAGTTATGACTCAGCCAGTTCATAGTCAAAAAAACAAAACAAAAAAAAAACAAAAGACCCCTCAGCTAACCAGGAAAGTGCTCAGTACGGTAGATCACTCTTCTGTTGCTGATAACTGCAGATCTCCTCCTCTGCCCAGAACATTTAATTGAACCTCAGAAGTTTCAGTGGACATTTGAACTCACATGCTTCTTTTACACTGTCATGTTTATTATTTATTTCAGGTGTTTTGATGAGTGTGAGAATTTGGTATAAACTCTTTATATGAAATTCTCACACTTTGTAAGGCTAGACTGTCACTGCAGAACCTTCTGTCTTATTAGTCTCAGTAATCTTGCTAATTGGCAGTGTGATCTGACTTAAAAATATACTCACTTGAATAAGAACTTGTAGCATACGGGCTGTAGGAAAGACTACAGTATACAGACACAGACTAGAGTTATATATTTTTTTTAAATGTGCCTGTTGTTTATAACTAAGATCACAAACTTGACAGGTGCTCTCAAAACATTCTGAAATGAGAATTTACAATCTTTTTACAGCTGTTTTAGTACCTACAACATTTATTGCTGAACTACTGAACTACTAGAAGACCTTTACCTTGAGCTCATCATTTTAAATGCAAAACAACAATGACAACAATGCAAGTTCATCAAGGACCATCTTGATACAAGGAATGACTGCCCCTCTTGCAATGCGAAATGATTCAGATGAAAGCAACAGCTGATGTAATATTGCATCATCAGTCTTATTTGATGCAATGTGTAAGAAAGATTTTCATATTTTTTGGTTGTTTGGATGAAATCTGCAATTTCAAGGTGTAATGCACTTTGAACACCAGCATACTTTGTTTTAAAAATGTACAAAAGTCTGTCTGACAAAGGAGAAAGATAAGGACACCAGTTATGCTAGCAGCAGCTCTGACACAGTGGAAATAAAATCACTTTGGGCACTTTGGGACCAGCAATGTTGAAAGTACAGGATAGATATGGATTAGCTGCTTCTGAATTACTTGGCTGCCAGAAACACACATATCACTTTGCCAATGTCTGTGTATCGTTCTCAATATTTTCATTACCTAAGGCTGATTATCTTGAGATTCCTTTATCAGGCTTGTTCCTTTGTAAGGTAACACTATGTCCATCATTAGAGGCCAATACTGAGCTAACCCTCCCCAAGTGATGCACAACTCATTGTAAAACCAGCTCGTCTATGTGCTTCAATTATTGTTTTCCTATCTTCTTGTTTTTTTGACTCATGCGGAAAAGAAAACAGACAGTGCACAAGTTAACCAGCAGTGATGCTGCTCCTCTGGTCTAAATGATCTGTGCCATAGACAAACCCTCTTAAGACTATTAGTCATGGGTTGACAAATTACCAGACAATATAAGGAAGAGACATGGTTCTCAAAGAATCCTCAGTAGAAATCCAAGGGAGAATTGCCCAGCCTTCCCACTAATCATCTGCTTTACTTACTTCCGTGGTTCTGAGTGGAACACTGGGGGGCAGTGAGTCATCTCCATCCAGACCGATCCTGGGCGAGTGTCTTGGAATCATCCCAAAGGATTCCTCACACTCTGAGATCGCCTTGGATGGTCCTCCTCAAGGTCAGGTTTTCCTGTTACCCCCACTTGAGTGGTAGTGAATCATCTGCTTTAAAACAACCAAAACTGGAAGGATATAATGCACTTTAATTATTGTAGTGATACATAAAAGCACAATTGAGTTTAAAAACTTGTCTATGCATCATTTTATCTAAATTAAGTACTAATAGTTTTCTTGCCCTACTGTATCAGTAAGTTACTAGGTCTCAAAGTAAGTAAATGAGTCAAAATGTTGTAAAGCATTGCAAATGTTAGTAGAAGAATAAAAAGGTTTTTAACCCTTTTTTTGAAGTTTGTCACCAAACTTAAAGTGCTTTATTAGCTTGACTGCTGATTAAAAAGACATGTCTTAATGAAATTATGTAAAAGATTTGGATATTCTATGTATACCTAACTTTATGAAGCTTGTGTTTCAACAACAGTGTGTGATGGTACAGGGGTATGGGGCTTAAAAAAGATTGCTGGCTCTGTAGAACGTGCACCACTATATCATGCTTTCAGAGGTTAACAAGTTTGCCGTCTTTGAAGCTCAAGACAGCAGGAAAAGTTAGCGTGCTAGCATCTGTATGATGAAAAAATGAAATGATCTGTCTGTGGACAGAAAACAGACGAGTTAAGAGCAAAAGAGCTTTATTCAATTTTTGAGATGTCTGTTGCATATCTAAAAGAAAGTCATTTCTGCTTAAAAATGAAGAATCTTACAGTTACATCAATAATTTGTGGGACAAAGACCCAATTTTTGTAGTACTTCTGCACACTACCCACAGTAGAAAAATCAATATGTTACTGAAGTGCAGAATTTTCAGCTCTAATTCGAGTGGTTTAACAAAAATATCATTTGTTTAGGAATTACAGTCCTTCATTTTCTGAGATTCATCAGTAATTAGACAAGATAATATAATTTTAAATATGAGATTATTTTTAATACTCGGATGAATGAAGTCAGTGACTGCCTGAAGTTTAGAAACCATGAGCATGAACAAATGTGTTTCCTCCCTTGAGATGCTCTGCTAGGCCTTTATTCTAGTAACCTTCAGCTGCTGTTTATTTGTGGATCAATGTACATTCAGTTTTGCATTAAATGACTGAAAAACATGCTCTGTTGGGCTGAGATTGGGTAACTGACTGGGCTACTGTTGAATATCCCATTTATTTGCCTTGAGAAACTCTTGGGTTGCTTTTGCAGTTTGCTTTGGGTAATTATCCATTTGAACTGGGAAGCACCATCCCATCAGTTTTGCAGCATATGGCTAAATCTGAGCAGAGAGTGTAGTCCTGCACAATTCAGAATTCATCCTGCTACTTCTATCAGCAGTTGCATCAACAATAAACACCAGTGGCTTGTTTCCAGCGGCAAGTCATACATGACCATGTCATAATAGTGCTTCCACCCTGACAGATAATGCAGTGTGCTTCAGATCATAAGGGGTTTCTCTCCTTCTCCATACTTTTCTCTTCACGTCGTTCTGGTACAAGTTTTTTTTACTGTGCAGGCTTTTTTAGATGTTTTCTGGCAAACCTTTTTTATTCTTGAGTGTAACCAGGGGTTTGCTCATTGTTGTAAAACTCTTTTATAAGAAGACTCTATAGAGACATCTTCATGAATGTATTTATATTCCTGAAGGTGCCTCTTGACTGCAAACTTTGTCAAAGATACACCTACCTCCATGACAGTGATCTTAACTTGTAAAGTTAAGTTTTGTTTTTGTTTTTTTAACCATGGATATAATTCTGACATCATGCACTTCAGTTTTCTTCTGTGGTCTTTCAGGCCTTTTGGTGTTGCTGAGTTGGCCAGTGCATTCGAAGGTAACAGCTTGTTGAGTTTGCCACTCCTGAAGACTTTACTCTCTCTGATAGGTTTTTTTTTGTTTTGTTTTAGGCTTAACCTTCACTGACATCTCTTTGGGCCTCATATGTGCTTTGTTTGTCATGAAATAACAAGGAATCACACCTTACCTTGCTATGAATGGCCATGTCAGTCAGTTATCTAATTAACTTTGAGCCTCTGAAAATGGAGGACTATGTGTAAAGATAGCTGTGATTCCTAGTAACACAGCTACCATGATAATGATAACATGATGGCATCTTTTTTTAAATAGAGGTGAACAAATATGAAATATAGCAGAGTAAATGCACAAAGCATTTTCACAACTCAAGGTTGGTATCAAGGTAATCTTTACTATCCCTGATGGGCAGTTTGTTAGTAGTCAGTAGTCAGTACACATCAAATAAATAAATAGATTGCTAGATAAATAGAATTGCATCATGTTTTTTTATTCTGCCCTTCTGGATTTAAAAACTGTAGAGTTCAGAATTCAGGATCTAGAATCCAAAGGAATTAATCTTAAGAGTAATGCCTTGATCAAATCTCCCAGTGGACTACTGAAGTATAAATCACATATTTTACAACACTTACACTGTCACCTGGTAATGTGCACAATGTAAAGTCAGCCACTAATCATAAATCACACACCTTCGCTCTAAAATCAACGGCCTCCTCGTTTTGCACAACACATGCAGTACTCACAAAGAGCTTCTGTATGTTTAAAAGACTAAATTTCAGTCTTTAGGCACCAGCCAGTTAAAATGATCATCCCAAATTTCTACTTCCAAACTAAACAACTAGAAACAGACAATCTTTTGAAAGCACCATAGGGAGTGATACAGCTGTAAGAAAAAGTTTGTGAATTCCTTTATAATCCATTACTTATATAAAAATGAGTCCAAAATGCATCTAAAGCCAAAATTATAGACCTACCATTCTGACCCTACCGTCTGAATGTAGCAGCTGAAATTAAGACTCAGACCAACCTTTCTGGCACCAACAACCATACCACATTCAAAGTTACTTAAATCACCTTTCTTCCCCATTCTGATGCTCAGTTTGACCTTCACAAGTTCCTGCCATGTGATTGGCTGATTAGGTATTTGCTTTGACAAGAAGTTGAACAGGTGTACCTAACAAAGTGGTGGGTTAGTGTACAATGTAATTTTGTGTGATAGCTTTGCTACTTCTAGGCATAAATGCCTTGTATCTCCAAGTGAACGATGATTCAAAATTGTATTGGATAACTTTGCAGGAGGATGTCCAGGCAGTACTTCATGACCTGAGGTTTAGGGGAGGCTGGTAAAGCAAAAAGACCACAGCCTCAAGCACAGAAGTAAAATCAATAAAATGCCTGACACAGAAGAAAATTCAGGTTTTGAAATGGCTCAGTCAGAGCCCAGATGACATACTGTGGCATGACCTGAAGAGGACTGTTCAATCAAGACATCCTATAAATACTGATGAGCTGTAGGAGGGAGGAATGCTTGACAATTCCAGCTAATTGTTGTGCAAATCTCATTAGCAGCTACAAGAATCTTCTGATGGAAATTATTAGTGCTAAAGGAGGGTCGATTACTTTGTTCAGCTTGCCCTGCCGAGTGATTATTTAATTTGTTTAACAAAGACATTAAAAAATTGGTTTGTGCCGGTTTTTTGTATTATTAGTTTAGAGAAATTGTGACTGACTTTAATTATAACATGGCTGAAGGTTAAACCACACCGTACCATGCAAAACTAATGGTTTCACACACTTTAGAAGATCTACAGTATGAGACGGGATCAGCAGAAACATGAGTTTTATCTGAAAGTTAGGCCTGAGGAGGAAGATGAGGATAGGATGGAGAGTAAGGATACTATAGGTAAAAACATGGATCTATTCCAATTTATAGTTGTCATTTGGCACAGTGATAATATGAGAGACTCACACCAGACCAGCAGGATATCTTTCGAAGACACACAAATGTAAATACAAAAAAAAAAAGAAAAAAAAAAGCTTTCACTGCAGTCTATTTTCCCTACATTCCTTCATATTTTTGTTTTAAAAAAATAGACCCTAATTTAAATGCATGGCACCAACTCACATGGGATGTGCCAGCTCTTAGCTCGCGCCAGCCTGGTGCTTAGGATAGGGCACGGAGACAGCTGAGAAGAGTAGCCTCCTGATCTGGTACTCTGTCAGCTGTGTGTGTCTGCTGTCATTCTCTGACAGCAGACACACACAGCTCCATGTGATCCTGTTGTTTGTTTGGCCCGTTCTCAGGGTAGGGCATGTCTCTCGCAGCAGCTAGCTCACAGAAGCATTACACACTGCAATCCAGATTAGTTAGGCCATTGATGGGTAATTACAGACTGGCAGCAGGTTTGCTCCTGCTCTGGCTACATGAGGGTAAAACTATTAATTCAGTTTTCAGTTTCCCATAAAATGGACTCAATTATGAATGCCAAAGCCAACAGTTCTGGTGGCAGATGGACTGCTGATGCAGGTCACTGTTTTCCTCTTTTTCACACTAGCAAAGGGGCACAAACAGGCAGATAAATAGACACAGAAATATCTCTGTGATCCAAACTAAGACTAGAAAATATTTTTTTTTTTAGTTTTTGGTATTTATTGATAAACTTATAAAGCCAATTTTGGTATCAAAACAAAGTTGTGATGAAAAGTATAAGATTTCACTTAAAAACACTGTGAAACACAGTCATTAAACTTTAGGATCTTTTGCCAAAGCTGGTCAGATATGCACTGCACTGCGCATTTCATTCAATTTGCACTCATAATCTGCGTGTAATTAGCATCTGATTTAAAAGGCTGCAGCTAATTATGCTATCAGTGATTATGACAGCCATGTGGGGTTTGCCGAAATTAACAAGATCAGAAAGAGAAATCAAACTGAGCACAGCTACGCAGAAAAGATATACTCATTAAATTGTAATTGGCTAAATAAATTTGTGGGTGTCTAAACTGAAGTTACTTTATGAAGAGTGTTTTGTAGAATCAATCAATCAATTAAACAAAAGAAAACTGGCAAACAAGAGATATATCTTTCTCCTTCACTGTGTTTTTCTTAGATTGCTTTTTAGTTGTAATTTTTTGGGGGGGATTTTGAACTAATCGAAACCAGCTCACACTCTGTACACACTGTCAAGTCTTTACAATGTTTAGGTTAATAAAGAATGTATTTGGTCTAAACCTCCAACAGGCTTATTATACCTCTCCAAATCTGCATCTACGTTTGAAGAAGAAAAAAATCTCCCATACAAATGAATGCATGTGCAATTAACAGCATATATGCACTGTATATCTCCCATTATTTGGACAATGATTTTGAAATAAATATTATTTCACAACTCTGCTCAGTGAAAGACAGTTTCCATTGGGCTACACATTAACCATATGGAAAATCCTTTTCTCTGATGAAATTATACAGGCATCTAAAAATGAAGGTTTTCACAGGACTCATTCCTGTGTACCCCACAGTGTACACGCCATGATTAAATAGCTTGTAGTACCACCTTTAGCAGAAGTTTCTCTGAGAATTGCATGGTCTGATCTTTTGGGGTGAATTTGCTGGGACGTCCACTCCTGGGAAGACTGGCAGCAGTCTTTGCTGTTTTCTACTTGTGGATCATCATTCCCACTGTAGAATGATGGGTTTTAAATTGTTTGAAAATGGCCTTATAAGCTTTACCAGTTTAACGGGCAGCAACAATTGCTTCTTTAAAATCATTGCTGATGTCTTTTGTCCCTGATGTTGTGTTAACACACACCGGAATGCTCCAAACTTCCAAAACTTTTGCTTTTAGAATAGAATAGAATAGAATAGAATGCCTTTATTTGTCATTATACAGAATTTACAATGAGAGACGCGGTCACACTTACTGATGATTCACCAAGTGCATTAGATTAGCAGCACATGGCTGTTATTTAGCTTCTTAATTCCTATGGAAGCAACATGAGTGTACTTAGGTTTTCACAGGACCACATGGAGTCCTGTGCATATATTATATTACAAAATCATTGTCACCCTCTTAAAATAATGGCCTAAGTCATTTTTTTTTCAAGTTTTTCAGAAAAGACCAAAAAACTGAACCAAACATTGAAAATGTGATGATTTAGGCAACAGATAAACTTTTTGTTTAAAAAAATGACTTCTGCCATTATTTTAAGAGGGTGATGATATATTAGTTATGTTGGAGTCTCTGCGTTAGCGATTTGGCAAAGAAATGGTAAGTCATTTTTAATTTATTAATAAGATTGTTGGATTTATCTGTTGTTTCATATTTCTAGGATCTGCTTTTACAGTGATGACAGCTTTTGTTTTTGTCTCTGTTGTCCCAAATGAAGATGTGTAATATCTGACTCTAGCTACTAATTGAAATGTTATATTTACATTGTGATTCAAGGATTTTAATGACCTTTTTATGCCATTTTTGTTACTGAAGTCTGGGCCACCACAATGCGCTTTACTGTCTATAATTAAATACTTTTTAGCATGCCCCGTCCTGTTTCTGTCATGATTCTTGCTGCTGTGAATCTATGTCTAAACAGTGCATCTGTTAGTCAGCCACTATCAAACAAATATATATATGAAATAGAATACTTGTTGCTGGTACTTGTTCAGAAATAGTCACATGTTATGTTAATGTTAGTTAAGATGTAACACGTGTGTAGAAAAGTTGTTGCATGTTTTTTAAAGAATCCTGGCTAATTCTGTAATCATCATTTAAACAAAAGCCATTAGACTCCAACTCTGTATAGCAGAGTGCATCCAAATATGCTCACCGTAACTAATTTTATGATCCCTGTTGAGCTCTTCAGTGGGTGCCATCTAACAGATAGCAATAAATTACACATGGACTTCTCCTGCCTTTTTCCCTCCTTTCTATTCATCTTCATATTTATAAAATCTCTACCTTAGAACATGCACAATTTCCGAACTTTTCCACCAAGAAGCATAAGATTAGAAGACGTCAGGGAGGCTGGGTGTCTGTTTGAGACCAGCTATATTTCTCAAATATTCAAACTTGCACTGAGCCATTAACTCTTTAGAGAAAACTCTTTAAAGAAATATTCTTCCAAAGGCAGCACTTTATGGGAAAATGAAATTTAAGATGGAAATTTCTTTACATAAGATCCAAAAGACTGAGCAGCAAATGAGTTTGGCTGACTCGCTACAAGGTGCATATTACTATGAATTGCTGTAAAGCCATTAAATTCTTCATGCCATTTACTGCAGTTAATCTCCACTCTTCACATCACTGTTACTGAGACTAACACCGGTGGCACAGACAAGCTGTGGCTGTCAGACCTTGATGATTACCTGCTAACACTGTGAATGTTTATTTGTGTTTTTCTTGTCGTGCAACTTAATCATACACACCATACACCTTCACACATTTTAAACTTCATCAGAATGGCTTCTCATTACTCTTAATAAAGTCTGAACATCACTGGCTTCATCAGTTTGTTAATGTGACGGCACTTTTACATTAATATTTCTCATGGCCTCATTCTTGGCACATTTTGGGCCCATTGACAATCCCTTTATGACCACAATATATCCATCTTCTGATGGCTGCTTTCAACAGGATAACACACCATGTCACAAAACTCTAATTATTGCAAACTGGTTTCTTGAACATGACAATGGCCTCCACAGTCACCAGATCTTAATCCAAAGGAGCACCTATAGGATGTGGTGGAACTGTGTGATGCCATCATGTCAATGTGGAGCCAAATCTTGGAGGAATGTTTCCAGCACCTTGTTGAATCTGTGCCACAATGAATTAAAGCAGTTCTGAAGCCAAAGGGCGGGTCAACCTAGTACTAGTGGGTTTGGGTAGTAAAGAGCTGCAGAGCAAAAAAGCTGGTTTAAAACCTCAGTCATATGGTGCAAAGTGCACTTTCATAGGAAAATAGCTTTAACCTGGCCTGATTTGTTCAGGTTTTCTAAAATAATGTTGTTGCTGATTTTCTTGTTGTTTTTTATCAGAACGAGGATTCATTTATAACTTGAGTGCATATGGAGCATTTATCACAGGACTGGACTGGGAACTGCCTTTTAGGAACCTGCATGATAAGGAAGTCTAAAGGAGGAAAATTAGGAGGAAAATTCAGTTAGGAGATAGCCAGCCCGATAGAAGCAACTAAGCCATGGAGACGAACAGATAGAGCTGTACACTTATTACCTAGCATGGAAATTCACTCCTCACTAACACAAGGCCTATTCAGGTCGATAACCTTGACTGTGGTGTCCTTGGGCCTTGGACTGTAGGCCAGAATCACACTTCCAGCCCACAGGTTTGTTTGAAAAAAATGAATTGTTGTGTGCTCTACTTCCAGTGTAAGAGTAGTGGTTTTCTGCTGATCACTACTTGAATTTTTTTTTTTTTAACACTAGCAAGGTGTAACTAATAAAGAGGCTGGTGAGTGTAGCATATAATGTTTGAGGTCAGAGTTAACTTAACTTGCTGGCTATATTTCCATAATTATTTGGATAATTAGAGGCCGCCTTCTATATGTAGTTGTGGGATTACTACCATAAACACTTTGGTGAGCACATCTGACAGTTATTAAAATTGTAGCTTATAAACTATAACTCTGTGTGACAGCTCACCCGTGTGAAGTGATCTTGTCCTAATTTCTATTACCGCTGGGATTCCATTCTTCTATGATGGGTCAGTGGAGTCTAATTGACAGATAGCTCAATTCAATTCAATTCAGCTCAATTAAATTTTATTTATATAGCACCAAATCACAACAACATGCCTCAAGGCACTTTATATTGTAAGGTAAAGACCCTACAAAAATACAGAGAAAACCCCAACAATCAGATGACTCCCTATGAGCAAGCACTTGGTGACAGTGGGAAGGAAAAACTTCCTTTTAACAGGAGGAAACCTCCGGTAGAACCAGGCTCAGGGAGTGACAGCCATCTGGCAACTGCTTGGGGGTGAAGGGAGAGAGAGAGGGTGTTGGGGGGATGAAAGAAAAAGAATTGAAATATGTATCTCAATAAATCATGTTCTTTTTTCTAAATGATCTCTCCTCATTGAAATAAATAGTTATTGCTATTGCGCTATGCCCAGCTATGGAAATGCTCATGGCAGAAAGGTTCAGCTGCTAGCTGATGGTGCAGGTTTGTAATTAAGCCAGAGTAACAACTTCCAGAAAATGCTGGGAGCAATGACCTAACTTTAATTCCTGTTAACAATTTGCCAAAAACAGATTAAAAGCATTACTGGTGAGTTTCTCCAATCTAAATCTAAAAGACTTTACCTTGAACTGTGTACCAGTGCATACTGTACTTCAGGCAAAAAAAAAAAAAAAAAAGCAGGCTAAATGTTTCCTTTTTTGCCATCTGTGTATGCACAGTGTTAGTGCTGAAATGTGGAAAAAGACTTTTTGCAGCAAAAAAGACCTGTTTGACATATGTAACTATTTTTCCACAAGAGGATTTGGCTTCTTCTTATTTGGCAAGTGATTAGTCTGGTCTGTGAAAGGCTGTGAGACAGTGACTGAAGGCAGGTGTCTAGTCAGAAGCATTAGAGTTGGCAGCACATTTTTTATCATACTATTGCTGTTTAGAACATTGTGGAAAACAAAAATTAACCAACTCATAAAGATGCAGTAGAAACATGTGCAGTTGTAATCTTTTGCATGTCTGTGTGTATGATGATATATGAATTCTGACTTCCCATATTGAAAAAGATGCTTAAATATTAGCAGTTAATCTTCTAAGATTTCTCTTGCAATTTTTATGGTGACACTTTCATACACTTTAGGTGGGCCAAGGGTCAAATGGAATCCCCTACTCCACACACCTGCTCCACTTTCTTAAGGTACTGCACCAAATTGTATCAATAACAGTATCACATTTAGTGTTATACTAATGTTATACTTACTGATCTAATTACCTGCATATTCATCTCCACACACTGGTTTGGTTACCTGTGTGATTACCCCGAGGACCATTATGAGGACAGTCACAAGTCATGTTAGCTTTATTTATTAGAACCAGGGTCCACAGAGAATGAGCACCATCAAATGTAAGACAAGACTCCATGAATGGAGTCCAAGGCAGAAGGGCAACAGGAGATTCTGAAAGACAATGGTAATTTGGGAAATGTTTCCAAGTTCCCTCAACAAATCGACAGCTAAAAAGGCTTTGACTGCTGCAAATAGATGATTCTCTGACAAAATCAAAGTTTGAAAGACAAACGTATTAATTTAATGAAAAAAATCATTACTTCTAACCTCGGCAAAATCTACAGTAGACTATTTCTTTTCCATTTACCAGTAAAACTTTCTGAGTGACTTGAAACCTTTCTAAAAAAACATGAAAATAAAAAATGTAGACATAGTTCTAATTAAACTAGTTATTTCTGACATGGTCATGCAGTAAATGAATTAATATTGAGGCATTCTTCCTTTGAAAAACAATGGAATTTAATATTTTTTGGTAGTACAGTTACTAATGTAATGCTAATCATATGGGATAGCTTATTGAAAACACTATGCATAGAAAATGCAGACAGTTTAGGGATTTATTTCAGTGTTTTAACAGTTACAAAAGGACATATTGTTCCTCAGTTCAGGTTTTCTGTCTGTTGAAGGCCCTGGGGTAGGTCTGGAACATGCTGTGGAGATTAAAGGTATATCTCATTGGACCCTGGAATGACTTGAGATCTCCCAGAAGGGGCTGAAAACATTGTCAGGAAGAGAGACATATCAGACTGTCTGGCTTAGCCTGCTGCTCCTGTGATACCTCTCCCAGGCAGAAATGGAAGGATGAATGGTTGCAAAAAAAAAAAGTTGCAACACTGTTACTGGTTTAGATTTTTATGGACCCTGATTGAAAATTTGAACATGAAATGTTATATTTAATAATGAACAGAAAAGAGATTTATAAGCTTATAAGAGCGTTATAAGACTAATGCTCTTATAAAGCACAAACAGTTGTTTCATTTTAACGTCTTGGGGCTCAAACCATTTTCAGCATTCATGTATGAGATGGAGCAAAATCTCTAGTGTGAAAATCACCAGAACAAGAAAAAAATCTAGTGCACAGTCACTTCAAACTGAAGGTTAAGAGAAATGCTGCTGCTTGTGGTCTGTTAGCAGTTCTTATTTGGGCCTCAAACACAGGCCTACAGACTGGTTGGAGACCCCCTGGCAACCACTGTTTGCTAGGGAAAATTTTGTATCCCCAGACAGGCTAGTGAGTGGTTGCTGGTAGTCACTAGATAAAATTGGTTGCAGAGAGGGTCTTGCACCAAAAACCTCTGAAATCGCTTTGGTCGCTAGCAGATTGCCACGGTCGCCCATAATTTGCATGTAACACGGCGACTGCTGCTTGCTGAGTATCTGATGAGTGTTTCCAGAAAAGTTAGCATCTTCTGTGCAAAATTACAGGCAACTGTGGCAATCTCAAGGAGGATTCTGGGGCAGTACTGTATACTGCTTTTTGATCAATTTCACCTAGCAATCTCCAGCAACCACTTGCCAACTGCTGCGGGAATTTTTCCCTAGCAAATGATGGTTGCCAGTAGGTTGCCTGCCATTCTCAATTCCTGTGTGACCAGGGCCTTCCAGAGATTATTTCATGGAAATTAGAAAATAGCAACAAAAATGATGATGCCAAATTTCCTTCTGAAGATTAATGAACTTAACCAGTGCATACTGACAATTCATTCTCCTCATGTAGCAACTATATTCAACTCAATACATCCTGCTATTTACTCTTCGACACCATTATGCTGCATCTATCTGAAGTGAACATTTGGCCCATTGTTAGACAAGAGTGCTGAGATGCACAGTGTGCTTCTCTCCACTGTCATTCCTTCCTCTACATTGCCAGCTCCGGCTCTGAACCTTTGGCTCTCTCTGATAAAATATTTAAGATCTGCCATGATTAAAGTGCATCCTCCTCACCTTGGCAGCAAAATCCATTAACCTCAGGAGAATCAATCCCATTGATTTCAATGATAGCTTGAAATGTGCATGTGAATATGAGGTCAAGATAGAGGGTGTTGGGAGGTGAAAGATACAGTATGTTGTTGAGAAGGGGGATGAGGGGAAAAACTTTTTACTCACTGCAGGCACAGTCAAGTTGTGGTATGAAAAATGCATAGGACATCAGTCAGGTACACAATTATTTGCATGGCTCAGAGAATTGAAGTGGTGTGTGCAAGCATCCTAGACACAGGCACTCAAGATGCTCCAGCAGTACAATACAGCTTAGCACACCATAGTTTAACACAAAAGGAAAGAAAACAGGCAAGGAGAGGATAAGAAAAAAAAACAGGACAAACTCAGAGAAAGGGCGCATGCCAAATAATTTATGTCACCATCATCTTCAGCAGTGTCACAATCATCGCTTTAATGTATAACATGAGACTTCCATGCACAGTGCTGCAGAAAACAGGTGACTGAAAGCATCCTCTAACCCGTAGTTCACCTGCAGAGCTCATAATTCACATTGCAGCCGATAATTTTTCTTTTAATGTACTTGATAACATGCAGGAAGGCATTTCTGTCCGTGGTGAGTGGGGATAATTACATTGGCAAACTCAGTGAGTGTTTTCAACAATGACAGCTCTGTGTACCGTGAATGTTAAAACAGATAAAGCAGTCTGGGCATGCTGCTAAATTGCCATTCCCTTACTCAGAGGCAGAGGGTTGAAACTTTTGAAATATGTTTTAATCCAGAGCTGTCAAACCAAATAATAAGAGCCAGGTCCACATGGACCTTCACGGCTCCTTTTTAATTAGCCTAGAAGAAACCGAGGGCAGATCATCAAGTTGAATTTAGTTTTACAGACACTTGACTCAGACACAGTTAAATTACATATATGTTTAACTCAAGGCACTGCGCATATGTATATCTTTTGTACTATTAAGAAAAAGGAATCACTTAAAGTCTATAACTGCAGAGCCTGCTTGTGTATGTGCAAACCTCTGTTAATGCTGTCAGCACTCACTGACAATTACAACAATTGTTTCTAATGCAAAGATGAAAATACCTGTGAATTTAGCATCAAAGTGTCACCAGAATCCTATTATTGTCAAAGTGTGCACATTTACAGTACTGTGCAAAAGTAATGAGCCGCTCCTTATTTTTTTTATATTTTGTTTCAAGGAGCCAGAATTCCTAGGAATTTTTGTAAGTTGTCTTGAGCGCTAGTTCTTCAGGTTTTCGGGAGGTCTTTAAAATTTTTTTCGCTTTTTTGGACATTAAGTCCCATTGTTGGATCTGACCATTTTCAGAGGAGAGTTTGCTGCTTGTTTGTTTGTTACGCCAGTTAACACTGAGCCATAAAATCCATAAAAAAGGCTGAACCAGTGTTGTGTCTGCACATAACAGAAATCTTGTCAAAACTGATGGAATTGTGAACACAGAAAAGTACAGTCAGTTTTTGATTCACCATGTAATACCATCTGGAAAGCTTCTGATTGGCAGCTGCTTCATTTTTCAGCATGACAATGATCCCAAAACATACCTGGATAGAAAGAAACACAATGGACCACTATCAGCCTGGAGTGACCTCCTCAAAGCCCAGTCCTCAACATTATAGAAGAAGCCTGGGATCATGTTGACAGAGAATGGATTTCCATGTGTTTTTGCATGTTTCAGTAAATAACTACTTCCCATTTTCCTTGCAAAATATAAAGAAATGAGATGTGACTCAAAACTTTTGCACAGTACTATATCAAACTAATTGTCAATCTTTGTGGTTTGTGGCCTGACAAATGACATGTTTTCGGGTGGTATTTTTTTTCTTAACCAGGATTCAGTATGTTTTTGTTTGTTTTTCTTTTTTTTCCCCTTCAGGCTCTGGGCTTCATCACTTTCAGTTTGGCATAAAATTGAGCACTGCAATTTTCAGGCAGGCCTGTTGCCAAATAGCATGCACTCTATAAGCTGATTTGGCCTGCTTTCAGTTGATGACACCTCTTCAAACTGCTTTGTAACCCACTTCCACTACAGCTCCACCATTTCATAATGTCTGACTTCATCAATGTAATGTCTGTTGTCGTAGATGCCTCTTCTCTTAGGATGGGTGGTCTTGGTGATGCTCTTCAAAAACAAATATAAATCAGTGTAGCAAGAAATTCTGACCAAAGTGTCAGGTTTAAATCTATATTGTAAGAACTTTCTATATGGCTCTTTTAACATAAGAAGAATCATAACTGTGGCAACTAAATGCTTTTGAGCAGCTGGATTATACACAAATGAGCTCCATATGACTCATAGTCAACTGACCAAGCTTTTACTTGTTGTTTTGAATAAGATCAATAAATAGATGACTGTGCAAGTAACGAAAACAAGTCCTGCAAAAATCTATTGTAAATATAAATTTAATTTATTGCAGCACATTGTGTTTATCTATACTTGTAACTTTAGACTAAAGATTGCATTTCAGAATAATATAAATGTGAAACTATCTCTGCACTGACAAATTACTTAGAGGAAGTACCAAGTAAACAAACAAATTACACTGATTTCTAACATCACTGGATAGGTTGTGGGAATCTTTTCATAATTCCCATAATTCATATTTCATAATTCCCATAATTCCCATAATTCCCATTGCAAGGAAAGCCTTCAAAGAGAACACTGATATAAGCAAGATGGGGCCTTGATAAAAATCAGCACCAAAAATTTTTATATTAGCGTATAAGTAAAACCAAGCTTGGTTGACAAGAAATATTAAACTAAAAGTTGTTTTACTGGCATTTTGTTCTCAATCAAGAAAAGAACTAAATAGTTCAAACTGACCTTGTACAGGGCCATGCAAAACATGGGAGCCTGCCTGAAAACTATCAAGAGCACTCATGTGGATCTACACTTGTATCAGGTGGCCAGGTTTCACATTGATGCAAAACCTGGAAAGAAAACATCACAAGTAATGTAGAGGTTCTTTGGAATGTTTTTGATCTGGTAATGTTTTGGGGGAGTGCACTTGGTAGGCATCTTACAAGAGAATTGTTCTTCAACCAAAAAAAAATGGATCAAAATTATTTGCCATGGGACTCACCAAGATGCTCCTCCTGACACAAACTTTAGTGTTTGAGAAGCTCCTTTTCTTTTTTAGCCACAGCAGCTTTATTTGCAGTAGAGGAGAGACAGGAAATTAGGGAAAGACGTGCAGGCAAATTGGCAACAGGCCGGGACAGGCTGCCCGCACCGCAACGTGGCATATGTATGTGGTCATTGGCTTTAACCATTAAGCCACCCAGGCGCCTGAGAAGCACCTTTTCTGACTTTGTTTTACTTTAGATCATGTTTTAAGAGTTGGTTACTCTATCCCCATTAAAGTGTGACCATGTCTGGCAAAGGAGCGAGAAGTGGAAAGTGCCACCTTTCTGGCAAAAGCCAGAGAGTGCACGCTGCAACCCAATCCAACTGAAGGCTCCAGACCCCGCACAAGCATCGGGCGGGTGCATCTCCAGATTCTGCAGCTCAAGAAACAACGCAAGTTGGAATACAGAGGCCAGCAGATTTTTATCTTTCCCAACAACACTATGCAGGTTAGGGAGCAACGATGGTGTTCCCACAATGTGCTGCAGGTGCTCAGAGAAAAGGAAATTCGGCATGCTCCATATTTCCCTGCTTAACTTCAACTACACCACCAAGGGCAAGTAAAAACATTCAGTAGCACAGCTGAAGCGAAAACCTTCATAGGCCAGCCCGTGGTCCTAGGTAAGGACGTGAACACCTTTGCTTCATTTAGGGAAGCACAGTATTTTTTTCCCCTGTTTTTGTTGTTTTTGCTGCCAGATGAATCGCTAACATTAAGGGGTGTCTTTATGACACATACAGTCCACATACTGCTTAACTTCTGGTCCTTGTCAAAATGCCACAAATGAATAAGGTTTTGGACGCTTTATCTTTGGTCTCCTGGAATGTTTGTGGTCTTGGTCATCCAGTTAAATATGGTAAAGTTTTTGCACATTTAAAATCGCTATAGGCCAACATCATCTTCTTACAAGAAACAGACATTAAAGCTATACAGAATAGGAAATTTGGGACAAACTGGATCTCTCAGGTATATCATTCACCTTTCACATCTAAAGCAAGGGGTGTGGCCATTCTGTTTCAAAAATCTGTGCCCTTTCATTTCCACTCATCAACAGTTGACCCTAATGGCAAATTTCTTATTGTAAGAGGACACATAAACTCTCTTTCCCCATCATATTGCTAAACATTTATGGGCCAAACTTAGACAATCCTGTCTTTTTTTTGCAAGACATTTGACTTATTACCAGATGATTTATCACACCACAAAGTGATAGAAGGGGACTTCGACTGTTATCTTGACCCATATCTCAATAGGTTGTCTTCAACACCTCCACCTAATGTTCTTGCTGTTCAAGCTCTTATTAATCTGGTGTAGTGAAAGGGGTATAGTATTTTTGAGATTTTGAGATTAGAACATCCATCCGATCGTGATTATTCTTTCTATTCCCTTGTACACAAATCATATATGCAGACTGATTATTTCCTCTGATATTTCTAATATCATCAATACTAAATATCACAATATAATAATTTCAAAGCAAGCCATATACAAAATTAAATCTAAATTCGGGCAAATACTCACAGACTTATAGGACATCAACAAGAGATTTAGTGATTTCTACTCAGAAATTTATTCCTCGAAATCAGCCACGGAGGACGATTTTGAAAGGTTTTTTGACTCATTGCCCATTCCACAACCGGATACAGGTCTTTAGGGATGAACTGGACTCCAGCTTTATGCTATCTGAGCTGCAGGAAGCTATTAAAAATCTTTCCGCTCGAAAGACTGTTGGGCTTGACCCTGAGTTTTTTAAGGCCTTCCATGGCACCCTTGCATCCTTACTACTAAGAATGATTAATGACACCTTCAAAAACAAAATGCTTCCTCCTTCTCTCAGTGAGGCTAATATCTGTGTCTTACTGAAAAAAGGTAAAGATGAAATGGATCCACAGCAGTTACAGGCCTATCACCTTGTTAAACTATAATCTTAAAATAATTTCAAAAGTACTGGCTAACAGGCTGAGTAATCACATTGCGGATGTTATACACCCCAATCAAACAGGGTTTATCCCTGGCAGGTACTCCTTTTGCAATGTTCGAAAAATTCATAATATTTCATATGCCAACAACCGCAAAGGGTATGGGGCTGCCATTTTGTCTCTAGAAACCCACAAGGCATTCAACATGACTGAGTTACCATACCTGTTTACCACAGTTAAAAAATTTGGATTCTGCAATGCATTTATTGAATGGGTAAAAAATATTCTGCACTAAGCCAAATCATTCATCCTTAAAAATGGGGACAGATCATAACCATTTCATTTGGAAAGTGGTGTCTGGCAGGGGACCCATTGTCCCCTTTGCTTTTTGGTATAGCATTGGAGCCTTTAGCAATGGACATTAGAGAACATGCAGACATCGATGGCATTGAAGTGGGCAGTACATAGACCTGGGTGACCCTTTACGCAGATGACCTTCTGGTCTGTCTGGCCAATCCCAAATTTTTAGTCACTAGCCATCTAGAGTATGTCAGTCTGTTTGGTAACATGTTGGGATATACTATAAATTGGGGGAAAAGCAAATTTTTGGCCTTAACAGACAACCTACCAAAGGATTTTCTTACAAAACCTACCTTTTCATGTAGTTATTGACTATTTTACATATTTGAGCCTCAAACTGACAAAGAACCCAAAGCAGCAATTTAATTTTAACTTCGTTGAATCAGTAGATAAGCTAAAATCAGATATTGATTGACTAATGACTGGACAGGTTAATGCAATTAAAATGGTGAGCTTGCCTAGGTGTTAATACTCTTCCAAAACTTAAATATATTAAATCCTTCTTTTTAAAGAAACTGGACTCTTTAATTATTAACTTTTGTGTGGGGATATATAGAACCCACAGTATTTCGATTTCCAGGTGAATTTATGGCGTAGTTGGATGTGCAGAAAACCTCTCTCCCGCCGCAATTCTGAATATCCCATTAAAACTCATTAATTTGATCTTCCTTCGGCATCACGTCTACATGAACTGGAGAAGAAACATATTGGGCCACAACAAGAAGGTAGAAATGCCTAAAACTCAGGATAAAAATGAATCGTCTACAAAAGCTAATCTCCACCTGGACTAAGCTAGCAACAGCGGGGTGAGTCGTGGGAGCCCCGGCACCAGCATGGACTGCTCTGACGTACTAAATGCAAAAAAGGAGCTAAAAATCAACCTCAAGGGCGGCAATGAAAGATTTAAACAGAGCACTGAACACCTGGGACAAGAGATCAATGAGAAATTAGGCAAAATTAAGACTGAAATGCAGTATCTATTGCAATGTCTGGATGACACTGAGACTCCCGTTAACCAGGTGGAGAGCTGGGCGGAGGGGGTGGAGGAGGCAAACTAGGCACAGTGTACCTGCCTTGAGCAATAGAGATGGCTACAGCTCAAATTAACTGACTTAGAATCTCAATCTTGAAGAAAAATATACTCACTCCTCACCTTCTGGGTTACCGTGAAGGACTTTACTCACTATTGTCTGACAGACCAAGTTCACTCTAGGATCGATTCCTTCCTGATGAACATTGTAGATAGAAATAGAGTGAAAGGGTGCTCAACTGGAACATCTGATATATCTCACGAAAGCATGTATTCGGCTATCTGATGAACCTAAAGTTACATTGTGCAATTAAATTTAGGCATACTAAATAATGAAGATGGTGTAAAGGAGATCAAGAAGGAAATAAGAGACTGTATTAAAGACAACAATGACGGCAGGTAAATCCAACACTAGTCTGGGATACAATTAAAGCAGTAATGAGAGGGAGATTAATTTCGAGGACTGCATATCTAAGCAGGATAAAAAGGGTAAAATATGATGTCTTAGAAAAAAAACAATTAAAATTCTGGAACTAAAACAGCAACATTACACTAATAATCAAGATCTGGCCAACCAAATTAAAAGAATTAAAAAGAAGACAAATTATATGTTGCAGGAGGATTTAATTTTAACTTAAGATTCTCAAAACAAACAAACATTCTATGAATCGGGTCTAAAAGCTGCAAAAATATTAGCAAGACGTCTCCGGAAACAAAATTTAAAGCAATCAGTGATTAAAATTAGGGACCCTCTCTCTGCCTATTGCCCAAACTCAGTTATTAATGTGGACTATAAATTGTTCACATCCATAATTTCTAAAAGAATGGAGATTTTATCCTTACATTGGATCCATGAAAACCAAACAGGATTCAAAAAAGGCAGGTGAACACATGATATTAGGCGAATGCTGTAGGTTATAGAACAGGCCAAAAAGCAACAGCTTAATGTGGCACTGCTCAGCCTCGATACTGAAAAAGCTTGATAGGCTCAGCTGGCCCTTTTTATACAGAGTATAAAATGTTTAGGCTTTAAGGCCAAATTCATTAGATGCATACAATCTTTGTATAGCAGCCCAACAGCCAAAATAAAAATGAATGGACACCTAACAGTTTTCAGTTGTTTAGAGGGACACACCAGGGTTGCCAGGGATGTCACATTTTGTTCTATTCATAGAGCCCCTAGCTCAAGCTGTCAGATACAACAAAGCACTTAAAGGCATTACTATAGGAGATACTGATCATGTCATTGGACTCTTTGCAGATGACATCATCACTTACATCCAGAACCCAGATGTTATACTCCCTAAATCTATGTTAACCGTGAGAGAGTACAGATTGCTGTCTGGATATCATTTGAATATTACTAAAACACAGGTCCTGACCATCAGTTACTCCCCAAATAAATAGGTAGACAGCAATATAAATGTAAAAAGTTAAAATACTTGGGAGTGTCTATCTCTGATGATCTGGACAACCTTTTTAATCTAAATATTCACAATATTGTTAATTCAATACAAAAAGACATTACACTGGGCAATGCTAATACTGGATTTTAATGCAAGAGTGGAGACAGTGAAGATGAACCTACTGCCATGATTTTTGTATCTTATGACTTTCCCAATCTGGATAACAGACTCTCAGTTTAATGCTTGGGACAAATTAATATCACGGTCTGTCTGGTCAGGAGCTCCACCAAGGATAAAATTTAACGCACTCCAAGTTGTCGAAGAGCATGATGGTTTAGCCCTTCCTAACTTAAAAAGTATTATTATGCTTCCCAATTGAGATATTGAGCTGAGCCAGGGACAGTGTCAACCCCAAACATGACTAGGAGGAAAGATTATTTAAGACCTAAAAGGGAAACCCATTGTAGAAAACACAAATACAAACTGGCAAATGTTATTAAACTTTTGATCTGGCCTTCTTGTTACTCAAAATTTGTCCTGGTGGCGGTCCACACTTTTTCTAATTGGAACAACCAAGGCCTGACGGCTTTCTGTCAGTTTATAGAGGGTAATGCCTTTAAATTGTTTGAAAAACTGAAAAGTGAATTTAACTTGGAAAACAGATACCTGTTCAGGTATTTTCAAGTCATAAACTTTTACAACACATAAATAAGAAAATATATTGCTGTACTGATATTAGAGGATTTACAGATGCTTATGAACATTATCCTGTTAAATCTGTGTTTAAACTGTATAGAGGGCTGCAGAAACAAAATGGAAATACAAAATCCTCAAAGTCAACATCAAAGTGTCTGAGGGTGATTGGCTTTCAATGTGCAAGACACAATAGACAACTAGCACAAAAAGATGGAGGGAATTTGGGTGGAAGATCCTAGTTAGATTCTTCATTACACCTCACATTATTAATAGACAAAGGGGGATACAACTGTGTTGGCGGCACAGGAACGCCAATGACACCCACATATTTTGGTCATGTATAAAATTACAGCCTTTTTGGGACATTACTCAAACTATTGAGTACATTATGGGCTACAGCATTCCCAAAGACCCTAGGATTTTCTTGCTGGGACTCTTATTTGGAACTGCAATCCCAAAAGATCCCAAATATAAAAACATTCATTTTAACCTGGTTTGTTGGATGCGGGATTTGCTGTTTGGAGAGAGAGCGAGGGATTAGGATGTTTGCGGATTTATATAAATGACCACTTTGCATCATTCGCTCAGTTATGTTTCAATTTAACCTTACAAATTCTCATTTCTTTTAATATCTTAAAGTCAGATATTATGTTAAAGGACTGTTTCCCATTCGCCAATCTGTGCCAAACACTAATGTTTTTTTTTTAGCACATCTCTCTCTCTCTCTCTCTCGCTCTCTCTCTCCAGACTCCCGGCACTCGGTGTCAAAGTTTGTAGATTATTTAACAACATCTGTTACATTATGCTCTGCATGTGAAACTTGGGCTAAAGACTTGAATTCTGAGATCACTCTGGATCACTCAGAAATATGGGAGAAGGCTATGTTCTGGATTCACCACTGCTCTTTTAACTCCTGTCACAGACTTATCCAGTTCAAAGTGATACATAAGTCGCATTTCTCCAAAACAAAACTACACTGCATCTTTGCTTCATTGTCCCCTCAATGTGACAAATGCTGCTCTGCTGAAGGTTCCCTTGTACATCTTTTTTGGTTATGCTCCAAATTGCATAATTTCTAGACTGCTAATAAACTCATCCTTCGGAACTGGAAGTCTACAAAGGCACTCTATTTTACATTCTGGCTAAGAGATGGTGTCCATGCTATAAATGGAAAAAATGCACATGGATGACTGTAATATACCTTGGAGATTTAACAAAAGTTGGAGAACTCTCTTTGATACAATGTGGCATAACCAGCGATACACAAGAACTCAAATCTATAGCAGGTTTCTCTCCTGACCTCATCCATTGCCTCTTATGTTTCTTACTTTAGGATAGATATTTAGTATTTAACTGTACTAGCTGGCAGCTCTGTTTGTTTTGTTTTTTTGTTTGTTTTTCTTTTTTGTTTGTGTTGTGTTGTTTTATTTCCTGCATTTGTTGTCAACTCATGTTTTTGTAAAGTGAAAAACTGTAAGTAAAGTTTAAAAAAAGATTTGCCATCTTAATCAAATCTTTCAGAGGCTATCCAAGTTCACAATTTATTTTTAAATATATCATAATTCTGAAATATTTTACATTAGCAACATGTTTTTAAAAAGTTGGGACAGAGACACTTTTATCATTGTTTTGCAATACCTTTATTCTGAAAAATTATTTCTATTTTGATTCATCAGACAACAGGACAGTTTTCCACTTTAGGGTGAACTAGAGTTCACCTTGAATGAGCTCAGGTGGTGTTTCTGGATTGTGCAGGTAAGATTTTCTTTCCATGATATACTTTAAATTTGCATTTTTGGAAGACACGTATTTTGACAGTGGTTTTCTGTTAGTGAGCCACTGGAGCTTGGAAAAAAAAAAGAACTTACCTTTCAGAGTCAATGCCCAGACCATCTGTCCACAAACAGGAAGACGCCACAATCAAAGACAGCCAAGATAAGTGGATGAAGAACCTATCAGCTAAGGTCCTCTTTAAACCAGAAGAGGATATGCTAGACAAAGGGCTCAATTTTCCCATATAGCCACAACAGCTTCCCATAGTGGATCTCATCACAGCTGCAGAAACAGCAATAAGTATTTAAAAAATAAAAATAAAAACTAACAATATGAAGCAGAGCAAATCAGGATGAAGATTTCAGCTACCCTCTCCAGTGCAAGAATTCCTCCTTACATTTCAAGAAAAGAAGACCTGAGTAAAGACCAAAGGATCACCATACTACCAGGCACCAAGGCTAGGTGCACCATTGTTCTAAATTCAACTGACTATCACACCAACATTATTACACCTGAGTGACAACAATACCTATGAGGTCTTAAGGTAAGACCCCACAAGCAACTACAAGAAAAAAAGTCATCTTCTGCATACAACAACTTGAAAGGGAAAAAGCCATTGGCCATTACCTCAGAGAAGCTACACCATGTATATATGGACTTCCAAAGATCCACAAAGAAGGAGTTCGACTCAGACCCATTGCTACCAGTATAAACTCAGTCACCTACAACATTTTTAAGCACGTCACCACCATCTTATCTTCACTTGTGGGTAATATTTAAAACACCACAGACTTTATCAACAAGGTCTGTAATCTTATGCTGAATCCAGCAAGACAGCTCCTTACAAAACAGAACCAGCATTTCCTCCAATCAGATTTATCCATTATGAGACATCTGCCTTACTACCACATATTTCAAATACAACGAGGGTTTCTACAGACAAAGAAATGGATATGCCATGGGCTCCCCAGTGTCACCCACTGTAGCCAACCTGTACATGGAAGAAGAAAAGTAAAGTATCCTTTCAAAGGGATAGAACCTAGACACTGGTACAGATATGTGGATGATACCTGGTTCAAAATCAAAACCCAAGAAGTCAAAGTCTTCACTGACCACATTAACTCAGTAGATAAAAAGATAAGGTTCAACAGGATGCCAAGGATAATAGGTTAACTCAACACTGAAGTTTACCAGCAGACCACACACACACCCACACCAGTACCTACACTTTGACTCCCACCACCCACTGGACCACAAACTTAGGGGGATCGGGACCCTGCTACACTGGTCCAAAAATGGCTAGGGGGTTCGGGGGAAGTAACAAAGTGACTGGGTTGACAAAAGGAGACATGAGCAAAATTGGTAAAATAAAAGATTTTTATTATCATAACAAAAAGAGACGGACACGCTGCTATCACCTTCAAACAATAACCTAAGGTAAGACACCCTCCTCTCCACTGAGCAGGAGTAAGCTGCTGCAGCAACATACAAAGACAGTCTCTGGCAATCACTAGGCTGATCTCTCCTCTCTCTGGTCTTAAGTACCCCAGCTTGATTGCTGAGTTGGGTCAGCTGTTCCAAAAGGGGTGGCACCCAAGGCTGGAGAGCACAAGCCACACCCAGTGGGTCAGGAAGCCATAGCAGGCCTGGCTAGGGCCATAACAGTCCCCTCTAAGACAGAAAAGAAAGAAAAGGAATTCGCACATGTCAAGAAAGCTTTTACAATGTAGTTATCCCAACTTGGCTTTCATCAAATCAGCAAAGATGGAAGGAAAGAAGACAAAAATTGGATCATCCCAATGACAAAACTCCCAAACACAAGCTAAGCAACATAGTATACGCTCTGCAGTGCAGTGAGGAGTGCTCGGACCTCTACATTGAAGAAACCAAACAGCCACTCCACAAACACATGGAGTAAAAGAAGCCATCTATGTCTACTGTGAACGACCATCACTGAACAGAGGTGGCGGCTTAAGACACCAACTGCCAGCTACCTACAATGAAGTCTTGAGAACTCTTCTCAAGTGCCTCAACCCCCACTCACACCTTACTTCAGGTGATCTCAATAGTTCACTTGAAAGAGTGGGACAAGGTTTCACAGTGGTTTCACCTAAAACTCCTAATGGTAATGACCAACATCTTTTTTCACACCTTGGCTCATGTGATGATGCACATGATTAATAGTGGGTCAACAACCACTTCCAAGGGGAAAACCTCCACTGGGGTTTAAACTGGAACTCTCCACCATTTGGTTTTAAAACTGAAGAAGTCTTTTGGATAAGAGGTGAATTGTCTTCAAAAACATTAAGAAGTCTAGTCACTTTTTTTCAAGTTCCAGTGACTACGATGACCTGGATGACTGAGAACCTACACAGACTGTTAGTGAGCCCTTTACAGAATAATGTTTAATTTACAGCACCATCTGAGTGCATTCAGTTTTAATTTACATTTGGATTTGGGAGACAGACATCCTCTCTATTTTTAAGATTAGGCTTAAAATTTTCCATTTTGATCAAGCTTAAAGTTAGGGCTGGATCAGGTGACCCTGAACCATCCCTTAGTTACGCCGCAGTAGGCCTAGGCTGCTGGGGACTTCCCATGATGCACAGAGTGTTTCTTCTTTACACAGCGCTGTTCACTCTGTATGTGTTTATACACCACTTTGCATTTAATCATTAGTTATTAATTTCTGGCTCTCTTCCACAGCATGTCTTTTATCCTACCTCCTTCCCCTCAACCCCAACCATTCACAGTGGGTACCCCTCCCTGAGCCTGGTTCCACCAGAGGTTTCTTCCTGTTAAAAGGGAGTTTTTCCTTCCCACCATCGCCAAGTGCTTGCTCATAGAGAGTTGTTTCGATTTTTGGGGTTTTCTCTCTATTATTGTGGGGTCTTTACCTTACAATATAAAGCACCTTGAGGTGCCTGTTGTTGTGATTTGACACTATATAACTAAAACTGAATAGGATTTATTGTTTTTTTTTGTTTTTGTTTTTGCCTAGTCATATCCAGAATGGCATAAACAATACCTTTCATATGATAATGCAGGTGGAGCTCAGATGTGAAGTTACCCATAAACCTTTCATCTTTGCGGTGTTAGGTAAGCAGAAATGTTGAATGCCACCCAACTGTGCTGCAGTAATTTCCCAAGAAGGGTGGCAGAGCAGCTTGTCGTGGGTTTTTCTGACAGGAGCTCGAAATGCACTGCTGCTGGGCTGTCTCTGTGTCTCTGAATTGAATTTGTTGATTAACTTGACTGTAGTTCACAGTTATGATAGGATGGTAGTATGAATGAACTACAGGTCAGGGTAAAGAAAAGGATTTCTTCATGTTCGTGTGTGTTCCTCTTGTATGGCTGTGCATGAATAATTATTGAAAATTTTCTTTTCTTGCTGGAACGGAGTTGAATCCTCTTTCATTGCATCTGCCAAATAAACAAGGCCATTAGATGGGGAAAATGAAAGAAAGAGTTCCCATGGCTGCACCTAGAAAATAAAACTATAATTTGAGCTGGTTAATATGGCAAAAATACACTACAGGATCTGTAATGGAGCTTTACAGTGAAGTCAGAAACAACACTTGAGATTGGGATGACATTTCTGTGCTTCTGTCAAAATTCACGTTCCTCTTGGACATTTTTGCAGGCCTATTTCACACAGGGGATAACTTGGGTGGCAGCGGTTCAGGTAGTAGAGCAGGTTCTCTACCAATCGAAAGGTCAGTGGATCAATCCCTGACTGCTGAAGTATCCTCAGGCAAGATACTGAAAAAAAAATGAAAAAAAAAGATACTGAACCCTGAGTTGCCCTGACACGTTCATCGGAGTGTGTCTGAATGTTACAAAGTGCTTAAGTGGGCAGAAAGATGATTGGACTAGAGCAATTATGTCAGGTATGAGTTTGACAACATGGGAAATTATGTAAAGAATAGATTAGCAACCAAGCACACATAAGCTTCATTTCTTTGGTGTTCTGGTGTTGGTGTGAGCTCTTAGTTTATCACTTACATTGAGTTAAAGGAATTCTACAGAGCTGGCATCGCACATAAATGAAAACAGTATCATTTTGATTCACCAGTACATATCTGTCCTACAGTGCTCTCATATTCCGTGCTATGCATGTTCTCTCCTCCTTCCACTGACTTAGTCCACCTAATCATAGCACAAGTCCAGGTTTATTTGTTATTTATACTGAAGTGATGTTTACTAGTTATCTAATTTACATATTAACGATTAACAATTTGACACAATACTGAACTCTTTGACTTTTGTTCTGTTTTTTTCCTTATTGTATTATTCTTTTCCCCCTTTCAGTTAATCAGAGTCTACGGATTTTTGCGCAAGAGCTGCATTAAGTTTGACACAGCATACTGAGGCAGGAAAATAGAAGATTCTGCAGTGACAAAAGAATGAGTTATTGCCAGATATTTTTCATCAACAAGCTTACCCCACCCGCCCACCCTGCAAATAAAAAACCTTAATCACACTTTTACCTGAATAAATAAAGAACATTTCTAGCTTCAGGACGTGCTATATTGTCTTTTGTGTTATTGGCACTTTTTTCAATTAAATGCAGTTAGGTCCATAAGGATTTAACCGGATAAAAATGGCAAAAATTGTGTCGTCCAAATTCATATGGACCTAACTGTTCTTCACATCCAATCTGCTACTTTATGCACTGCTATCGAGATCTAAAGAAGGTAAAAAGGTAAAGATGTCCAGACAGATTGCAGCAAGAAACAGAATCTTTTCCCTGAGTAACAGTGGGGTAGATAGCCACAGTAGGGACATTTTTTCCAAGCTACAAACACTTTTGCCAATTTGTTGACTGGCAGTTCCAATAAAGGGTGACCACAGTGTTCCATAATTAATGAGAGAAAGTGGTCCCTCTTCCATGAAGGAGCTAAATTGTAGCTTATCCGACATCACCATTTTAATATGGTTGTATTAACATTACATGAACAAAAGGTGAGTAAAATCAAGCACTTAGCCATGCAGTCATGTGGTACTGTAATAGGATGCCACAATTGCAACAATTCAATTTTATTCAGTTTATTTACAGTGGTATGAAAATGTCTGGGCACGCCTGGTAATTTTCATGATTTTCCTTTATAAATCATTGGTTGTTTGGATCAGCAATTTCAGTTAAATATATCATATAGCAGACAAACACAGTGATATTTGAGAAGTGAAATGAAGTTTATAGGATTTACAGAAAGTGTGCAATAATTATTTAAACAAAATTAGGCAGGTGCATAAGTTTGGGCACCCTTGTCGTTTTATTGATTTGAATACCTTTAGCACTAATTATTGGAACACAAAATTTGTTTTGTAAGCTCATTGACCCTTGACCTACATACACAGGTGAATCCAATTATGAGAAAGGGTTAAGGTGGCCAATTGCAAGTGTTTCTCCTCTTTGCATCTTCTCTGAAGAGTGGCAACATGGGAGCCTCAAAACAACTCTCAAATGACCTGAAAACAAAGATTGTTCAACATCATGGTTTAGGGGAAGGATACAAAAAGCTATCTCAGAGATTTCAGCTGTCAGTTTCCACTGTGAGGAACATAGTGAGGAAATGGAAGACCACAGGCACAGTTCTAGTTAAGGCCCGAAGTGGCAGGCCAAGAAAAATCTCAGATAGGCAGAGGCGAAGGATGGTGAGAACAGTCATAGTCAACCCACAGAGCAGCTCCAAAGACCTACAACATCATCTTGCTGCAGATGGTGTCACTGTGCATCGTTCAACTATTCAGCGCACTTTGCACAAGGAGAGGCTGTATGGGAGAGTAATGCAGAAGAAGCCTTTTCTGCGCACACGCCACAAACAGAGTCGCTTGAGGTATGCTAAAGCACATTTGGACAAGCCAGCTTCATTTTGGAATAAGGTGCTGTGGACTGATGAAACTGAAATTGAATTATTTGGACATAACAAGGGGCGGTATGCATGGCGGAAAAAGAACACAGCATTCCAAGACAAACACTTGCTACCCACAGAAAATTTGGTGGTGGTTCCATCATGCTGTGGGGCTGTGTGGCCAGTGCAGGAACTGGGAATCTTGTTAAAGCTGAGGCTCGCATGGATTCCAGTCAATATCAGCAGATTCTTGAGAACAATGTTCAAGAATCAGTGACAAAGTTGAAGTTGCACCGGGGCTGGATACTTCAACAAGACAACGACCCTAAACACTGCTCAAAATCTACTAAGGCATTCATGCAGAGGAACAAGTACAACGTTCTGGAATAACCATCTCAGTCCCCAGACCTGAATATTATTGAAAATCTGTGGTGTGATTTAAAGCGGGCTCTCCATGCTCGGAAACCATCAAATCTGACTGAACTGGAGATGTTTTGTAAAGAAGAATGTCCAAAAAAAGGTCCAAAATACCTTCAACCAGAATCCAGGCTCTCATCAGAAGCTATAGGAAGTGTTTAGAGGATGTTATTTCTGCAAAAGGAGGATCTACTAAATATTGATGTAATTTTTCTGTTGGGGTGCCCAAACTTATGCACCTGCCTAATTTTGTTTAAATAATTATTGCACACTTTCTGTAATTCCTATAAATTTCATTTCACTTCTCAAGTATCACTGTGTTTGCCTGCTATATGACAATAAAGTTGAATCTAATCTAATCTAATCTAATATATTTAACTGAAATTGCTGATCCCAACAACCAATGATTTATAAAGGAAAATCATGAAAATTATCGGGGTGCCCAAACTTTTTCATACCACTAGCACGAAATCACAATAACAGTCACCTCAAGGTGCTTCATATTGTAAGGTTAAAACGCTACAGTAAGAGAAAACCCAACAGTCAAAATGTTGGCAAGTGCTGAGGAGCAAAGCGTATAAAAGTCGCCAACTGCAGAGCTCCAAATCTCCTCTGGCATTAATATCAACACAAAATCTATGTTCTTTCCATCCATCCATATATCCTTCCATCCTTATGGTTTCCTTGTTTTCACAATTAAAAATAAAATGTTTATTACCTTAGGAACAAGAGGAAGGCTATAGTGCGTCTAAAATGAAAATTATTCATCTTCACAGGGAGAAATAAATATTACAGCATCCTGTTGATTTTTCCCTCAACAGGCCCAACATGCACAACTAATTGTAGCCTGATGTCTACCAGTGACAGTCAGAATAAACAGTTATTATAGGAACACAGTCTGAATAAATATTTGCTTATTTCATTTAATCCAGATATCAGGATTAGTCAATTTTTTATTTTTAGAATTAATCATAGTGTTATGAATTTAATCAGTTATTCATGCTAATTCTTGGTGACAGTTTAACAGTAGAATATAAAGGAGTCCTGCTTTAGTTTCAATATACCGTATTATCACATTAGACAAACTGCCACACTGCTGAAATTTAAAAAAAAAAAAAAAAGAAAAAAAAGTTTGGCACTTTTTATTTTGTTTGTTTGTTTTTTACAACTTTCAAAGTAAACATGAGAAATGCAGGAAATGCAGTGAAACTTCTCACATATGCAAAACTAAATTTGTTCCTCTCATACATGCAAAGTAGATTTACAGCAAGTTAAAGACCTGAACTTTCTCACTAATTTTGTATAGATAAATTACAGTCCTTCAGAACACACAGAAGTGAGACTTGAGAAACTTTCATTCTGAAATTATAGCAGGCTCATGTGTACTCAGTACACAATACTTGTCAGTAATTTTGACATTAAAAAGTCAAGTTGCAGGTACAAAGTTACAGTTGATAATTTATTATCCAGAACATGATAATATTACTTTAATGTTAGACAATAAATTGTACCAAATTGTATCCTTCTGTCAAAGAAGAAATAACTTGAAACTGACAAAAGTAATAATAAATAAAAATTTGTTGAAAATTAACTAATGAAAATCAGACATTGCTTTTAAATTGTGATTCGACAGAATCATTTTTTAAAATGAACCAATAAAACTGGCCTGGACAAAATGATGGTACCTTCAACTTAATATTTTGCTGCACAACCTTTTGGAGAAATCACTGCAATCAAGCAATTTCTGTAACTCTCAGTGAGACTTTTTGACCCATTTTGACCCACTCCTCATGAGCAAACAGCTCCAGCTGTCTGAGGTTTGAAGGGTGCTTTCACCAGACTGTATATTTCAGCTGTTTCCACAGACGTCCAAAAGGATTTATATCAGGGCTCATAAAAAGCCACTTCAGAACAGTCCAGTGTTTGTTCTTAGCCATTCCTCAGTGTTTTTAGTTGTATTTGCATTGTCATCCTGTTGGAGGATCCATGACCTGCGACTGAGACAAAGCTTTCCAACACTAGGCAGCACATTTTGCTACAGAATCCCTTGGTACTCTAACTATTTCATTGTAACCTACACAGATTCAAGGCCGTCTGTGCCAGATGCAGCAAAGCAGCCCCAGAACATAACTGAGCCTCCTCCATGTTTCACATGCTTCATCTTTGCATCTGTGAACATAGAGCTGATATAATTTGCCAAAAAGATCCAGTTTTGTCTCATCTGTCCAAAGGACATTCTCCCAGGAGAATTTGTGACTTGTCAATATGCATTTTGGCAAATTCCAGTCTGGCTTTTTATGATTTGCTTTGAACAGTGACGTCCTCCTCGGTCGTCTTCCATTAAGTCCACTTTAGCTTGAACAGTGATGGATAGTGCAAGCTGACACTGATGTACCTTGGCTTCTTTGGTTACCATTCATATAATTCATCTCTTCAATTTGTCTTCAGTTTTCCTCTTGTAGCATGTGCGACCGATGTACACAATAAATTAAGTAAATTCAAATGATTTTTTTCTGTGTATTGCTGCACATTAGCAAGAGCTGGGGTATATTATGGACAGGGCAAAGATATCAAAGTCAATTAGCATCTGTTAGGGCATGCCAAGCTCCAGTCAAGTATACAGAGTAGCAATTAGGCCTTCTACTCTTCCTAATTAGGGCCATAATTAGTTAAGCAACTTTGTTTGACATATTCTATTTTTAATTCAGATTTTTACTCATTAAGCTTCAAACAAATAAAATAAACACCACGTACCACTCACCAGTAATGGGTGTAATTACACAGCATTTTTCTGTAATGGAACAATGCAACATATTACTGCTCTAAAATTAGTAATCACATTACATTTACAAGCAAACAATTATGTAGTTAATTGAGTTAATTAAGTTCTTCAATTATCTGTATGATGGACAGATAGAAAAATATAAAATGTGTTTGTTTGTTTTTTAACTTTTCCACTTTAATTTTTATTACATGACGGTTTGCATTTTGCTATCATGTTCTTCTTCAAGAACATGATCCCATTACTTTCTGAACATTATGGTAAAATGTAAACTCTAAAAGGTCAGAGGTCACATGAGGAGACTGAAATTGAGATTTAACTACTCTGTGTTCTCTGTAACAAGTGAGAGAGGGAAAATTTTCAAAGCTATCAATAACTACAAAAACAAGTAAATAAATCACCTTGCAACATTGTTAAAGCAAGTTCCCAAAGTCAAATTTTTTTACCGCTCTATGTGTTTTTAATCAGGGCTTTAACAAAAACAAAAGAACTCACAGAAATCCATCACCACTTTGGCCTTTACCCCTTAATTGTCTGCTAAGCAACAACAATGAAGAATCAAAGCCTTTGAAGATAAAGAGAAGCCATTAAGCTCATACTGCTGCACCAGTCATTATCAACCAAATCCCAGAAACAAGGCTCATCGCAGGGGTAAAATAAAGAGTAGATAAGACAGAAGCTAATGATGATTTTTTTTCCCTCCCAGCATCCAGAATGAAAGGCAACAAATGGGCAATAATGATCCCAAAGAGGTGTCACTGAAAGATTTGAGGGAGCTGACAGAGGCTAATCACTGAGGTTAAAAGCTATCGGAAAAGACAAGACTGAAATAGCCCCATCGCTTTTATGACTTGCTCAGAATGCTGGGAGATGGATCATATTTTCCTGATGGTTGAAACTGTAGAGGAATATTTTGTATACTTTTCTACATGCTAACAATTTTAATGTAATGATATTAAATCACAGAAAGAGATGTGTAAATAAAAGAAGAATGTTTCCTCCAATTGCTTTCAATCTATCCATCCATCCATCCGAGGTAATTCACAAAAGGGCGGACTTTCAAAGGAGCTTAAGTCTCATGACATAACTATTATAACCTTGATTTAATTAACTACATTGTTTCATAAAGCTGTCAGACTCCACCACAACAGACATATTCGTGTAATATACAACACAGTGCTCATTTATCAGACCCATTTAGAGCCCTTTTCAGTTATCGCTGCCTCTTGTCTTTATTTGTGTTAAATTCAATCTGCTGCCTCAAAGTGAATTTAATATAAGGCTTCGGGACTCCCTCAACAGGCCCAACATGCACAAGACATAATTACACTCTAACAAAGGATCCATCGTCAAATATTTAGTACGGAATCAGGCAAGTCAAGCAACTCAGTTAAAAAAATATGCCAATGTGTGTGTCTGTGTGTGTGTGTGTCATATATATATATATATATATATATATATATATATATATATATATATATATATATATATATATATATATATATATATATATATATATATATATATATATATATATATATATATACATGCCATGTTGGCCAATGATGTTCTGGAATATGCATAATGTTTTATTTTGCCATTTCAATTGTTTTTTTGGATGCCTTTAAATCTTTTTCTCCTTATTCTGTTTTGTTGTAACAGTGGAGGATTAAGCCCTGCTGGGCCGAGCCTTTTGCTATTAAAGCTTTGATCAGACGGTTCACACAGGCGACAAACCATGCCACCTAACAAGGGAAGTTCTATAGTGCTTCCACAGCAGGTGGGGTTTGGTCCTGGGACTTTTAATGATAGAGAAACTGTGCAACTTAAGAAAAATAGCACCACCTCATGTATTTTAACTTGCTATGAATGCTGGGAGTTTTGATGAATGATGATGATGGTGAATTATTTTCATACACAGGTTTAGATATGATTCAGAATCTCAGAAATGCTACATTTATTTTATTTATTTTTTAATTTAAAATGCATCTAAAGAGCTTTAGCTGCTTGGCTTTGAACATAAATGCTCCAAACACGAAGGTCACATGGACTGAAGTTTAGTCCAAAAGAGAGTGAATATTAGACATTTCCACTGGATGAACACAGCAGGGTGTTATGATCTGTGAGTTTTGTTGTTAGTGGAGTTTTCTATATTCTTGTGATTGTAGTTGTAGTTGTTATGTGTTCCTTTGAGGGATTTTTTTTATCACCAGCTTTGATTAAAGTCTGGTTTTGATTTTCTATTAATCTGGTATTATTTTTTTATATTTTGGAATTGTAGTTTATGGTAGTGGTGGTAAACTCGGTTCACTTAAATCACTTGAGTCACCGGTGTTGCCTTTACCTGCAGCATCTAGACTCATAGTTACAGGTTATATTTAGGTTCAGCTTATCCTACCTCCCTTGAGTTCCCAGTATCTTGTAACTAAGTTTTAGTCCCTGTGTCAGGTGTTTTCGTTACTTCCTGCTTCATTTTGATAGTTATTTGGCCCTTGTAGCTTGCCTTTGGTTTTACTTCCCTCTTGTTTTCTGATTCAGTTCAGCTGTGTTTTGTTACCCCAGCTGTGTCCTCTTCCCCGATTCCCTTTCTGTCTACATAGTGCTGTTTCCCTTTAGCATATGTTAGAGTGTCTGTTTATATTCCTTGTGTATTCCTAGTGCATGTCATTACAGTTTGTGGTCCCTGTTTGGACTTTTGGTAACTGGGTCCATTTGCCCAGCATTTTTTGGACTTTCAAACTTTGTTTTGTAAATGTTCTGTTGATTCTTGGTCTTTTTATTATGTCTTGTATATTTTTCTTAAGTATTTTAAAATTTATCAGTTGCTTTGTTTTTTGCTCAGTGTTCCTCTATGTCAGATATCCTGTATTGTTATTCATTTGTCTTGCCTTTCCATTCAGTTAGGTTTCTGTTAGTTGATAGGTTATTCCCGTTTGTATTTCAGTTCAGTCGTAGTCTTGTCTGTGCTTCATCCTTTGTGCCTCCTGTGCAAGTCAGGCCCTTCTCCGTACTGTTTATCTTCTATCTGTGTTAAATTTGTATGTGTTAGTCTTGGTCTCAGTGTTTGCTTTCCTGTCTTATTTTGGTAGTCTCATGTGTTTTGTATTTTCACTTCACTTGTCTCACCTTCTGTGATTAGTTTCAGCTGTGATCCCCTCCTGCTTCCCCTCCCCTTGTTACCTTGTGGTTATTGTCTGTCTTCTCTTTTGTCAGAGTCTCAGTTTCCATTCTATGTTCCAGTGTTTCCACACCCTAGTGTTTTGAGTTATAGTCTTCCCTGTCCTTATGTTCACGTTTTGTATCAGCTGCAATAAAAGCTTGCTTTTGTTTTGCATTTGGGTTCTCACTTCCCCACTCCACACGGTTTGACAGCAACAGCCTAAATAAACATCTCACTTTTAAGTTCTGCCTGCTTTCCATGTCTGCATTTGGGGCCCTCAACATCACACTCACCACAGTTTGCACAATCTGCAGACTGTGAGATTTTTAATGTCCTGAATTGTCTGCCTGAGGCCAGCAGTTCAAAAAGAAGCAAAAACTGTGGCCCAGTAATCAAGATATTAACTTAACTGTGGTTTTGGAGAATTGTAACACTCCTAAAATCCTGTGTTTGAACAATTCAAGTACATTTTCAGTGATTACGTGAAATGCCAGTGTTGTGCAAATCAATGATATAAATTTCTTTTTCAAAGAGGGCATGCATACCAAAAACAAGTGCGTGGGAAGCATATCCATGCACTTCAGTTTCATATAAAAACTAACCACAGCAAACAAGCCCAGATAAAACATGTATATCCACTCAAGCTTTACTAACAATCAGCATGGCTGGGTGCTGCTCAGACAAGTGCAAAGCGCATGTGCATACACTCACAAGGAGGCGTAGATACAGGGTGGCATTCTCTACAGAGTTTCTTCAAAGAAAATTAGTCTTCTCTAGCTGCAACTCAGAAATCCTTGTTATACAGCTTTGGAAAAAAAACATGTTTTTTGGACTGACAAGCTTTACCCTGGTGCCAATGGCAAATCTTTATTTCTAAGTCAGATATGTTTTAAAATTTAAGATCAGCAATTACTAGCTGTCATTTTTACAGTACAAGTGGGCTAATCTTTGATCCATCCACATCTACATTTTCTTCCACTTATCCTGGTCAGGGTCACAATGGGTGGAGCTGATCCCAGCTGTCATAGGGTGAAAGGCAGGGTACACCCTGTACAGGTCACCAGCCTGTTCCAGGGCTAACACAGAGAGACAGGCAACCACTTACACTCACACTTACGGGCAATTTAGAATCGCCAATTAACCTAACCCCACTAACTGCATGTTATTGGACTGTGGGAGGAAACCCACGCAAACACAGGGAGAACATGCACACTCCACGCAGAAGGCCAAGGTGGATTTGAGCCCAGACCTTCCAGCTGTGAGGCAACAGGGCTAACCACGGCGCCACTGTGCTGTCAAAGGATATTATGGCTCTTGCAGATTTTGTATTGAATTTTGTATTCATTATTAAGGTTCTTCAAAAGTTAAAAATGCTGCTGTGTTTTTTACCGCAGCCTGGCTTGTTAGCTAGTATTCTCTGAACCAGCTCTCCAGTGACAAGCTGTATCCGAACATTGCATGAACTGAGCCTTTATTCTCTTTCTCACAGGGCAGTGAACACAAAGCAAGAACATCTGTTACAATGAACTTGTGCATCGCTGCAGTATCAGGTTTGTTCCAGTCGCTAGATCCCAGCAGATAACTCACTGTGGCTGCAGCTACTTCTCACAAACTTCCCACATCACAGTCAGGCTTCTTAAAGAAGATTTGGCCTTTAACAAGAGTCTCACTCAGCCTCAGACTTCAGCTTCTCTCATCAGTTAACAACAAGCGCAGTGCAGATTATGTGGGTAAATGAATGCTCGAGTCTGATCATTTTAGATTGTTTTCTTTGATGCTTTTAGGGGACAGCCCTACCACAGCTTCTTGCTAACAAACTCTCTGTGTCAATATTGCGTTCAGTGCTTTTCTCTGCCGCCATCAAGAATCCAATAAAATCAGTAACTGGAGCTCTAAAAGTGGAAATCACAAATTCAAACTTAATGCAATTTCCTGAAAGCTAAGAAGTATGAAATTTGTTTTGCCTTTTGTGTGCGATGACATTAACATGACCAGTGAATGCTACATGGAGCTGAAGTGTATTTTTATGTAAAGGCTCAACAATATTGATATTACTGGGTTATGATCTTGAATTAATAAAACATCCATTTTAAAAAAGAATCACTTGTCACTCAACACTGATGTAAGGGTACCAAACTGTCACCTGCTGCTCTTAACACCAAATCGAATTGATTCTAAGTGATATTCTTAACAGCATTAACCCGACACTCTCACAGGGCTGTCACAGCAGACTGCATTTATTGAATAGTAATGACTTGTGCTGTTGTTTTGGTGTTGTTAACCTGACTTCAGAAGGTAACAGTGGGTTATGCAAGGCTGCAAAAGCAGTCTCTTATTTCTCTTTCTGCTTCACTGCATGCTATACCCAAAAAAGCACCAGCTCCCTACATAATTGATGAAGCGTTTGGGAGGTGGGACCCTGCTCTCAAAGTTTTTGTTTTTGTTGTTTCTTTTTATGCGGACATTTCCACCTACTTGAAAGTCAATATATGGCTGATCAATGGCGGTTTGAGTGCATCCCATTCCCAAATAGGATGGAATTGCTTGAATACAGCTCTTAGAAGATTAACTTCAAGCTCTGTACTGACAAGAGTAACCACAGTCAGCCAAGATCCTTCAACACAAGAAACTTAATGTTAACATGGGCCAACAGTGATATAACACTTACACGAGGGGGCTGCTGACATTTTTCTGCTGTTGCAAAGGTACAAAGCAGCTTTAGAATCAAATCTCTACAAACTCTATTTTCTCCTTCATGTTCAAACCAATGCATTAGGCTGTAATTTGACTCTGCATGTGTCTTGATATCTGGAGGCACTGATAGAGTGTGCATTTGCAAATGCATTATGATATCTGCATAAAATACATTCTTTGAGCAGCAGCAGTAGGTTTTGAGCCTGTCTTTGACAGGCTTGTGCAAACAACTAGATGAAAGCACATGGAGGAAGAAATTGCTGCCAAAAGGCATCAAAACATTTTTAAATGAACCTCAAGTAGCAGCGCAGGACAAACGACTCTGTAAAAAAGTGACTAAAGGCATACAGTGCTGTAGTGGTTCACAGTGCTTAAAGCACTAAGTTTAAGGAGGCTATAAGAACAGAAGAGTTTATTACCAGCACAATAATTACACTACAATTTCCCAAATGAATTTAATATTATAACAAGCACTGCCTCTACACCGTGTGATATGGATCATTGCAGCTGTTCTCCATCATTTCCTCCTGACGGCACCTTTTGAAGGAACATTTACAACTCAACTTTCTAACTGTCTGAGGGGAATTTCTAACCTGACATGCCAGATGGTTTGTTGCTTGGAACCATCTGGGTAGCCGTCCTTGGAAACTGTTTGGAAACTTAGCAGGTGATTGGATGAACCATATGTCTATCACTACGTTGTCATGGGCGAACTTCAACCAATCAAATAAATAAGCCACTTCAAACAGAGCAGATGGGTGAATCAAACTGTTCCAGTCAATCAGGAGAAAAACCCAAAGCCTTCAGTGTTATTTTTATTCTTCTTGTAATAAAGAGCTAACCACTTTAGTTGATGCCAGTGCTGTTTTTGACTGCACCATATTCAATCATGAACTACACACATGAACTCACTCATTTCAGTCTGTCCTCTGTGACCTTTGACCTTATTAACTGTAAACTCGCATAACCTGGCTGAACTAGCCCAAATAAAAGTGGGGATCATCATATGCCGGACAAAACAATACTGCATGCTTAGCTACTATCATTTTTGAATGGAGCCTTATTTATGACCACAAATGTTGCTTGGCCAGTGGTTCCTTTTGGTCCAGTAATGGTGAGTCTTTTAGAGTTAATCAGCACTAAAATTGTTTCGTAAGCCCAGTTTAACCTGCAGGAAATTGTGAACGCCCCTGTAATGCGTTTTACTGTCACAGAGGAAATAAATTCATGATGAGCAGGGAGAAAATCGGCTGTCACAGATGATGAGCTCAAAATGACAGTCTTAAAATGCTAATGTATATGCAGCTCTAAAGACCTCCAGAAACCTTGGGAAAACACTGCAAAAATGAATTTGTTACACTGGCATATGAAAGGAATAAGGCTATTCAATAAATCGATCAAGCTAACAAGCATTACCTGTGAGCATCTGATGCTGTCAGATTAATGAAAATGAGTGCAATTCTGAAAGGTTCTGCGGAAAATACAAAACAATGCCGTTCTTATTCTTCAGTTCAGCCACAGTTCAGTTTCAGAGGCTGCAAGAACACCGTGCCGTTACTCAGAACAAAAACTGAACCTTTTTGGGTCGACAACCTATTCAAAACAACAAAACTAAACAAAATATGCCTTTAAATTTTGATCAAAGACTGTTTCATCTTCACACTTCCGGTCACCAGAGTATGCATGTTGTTACTTTTTTGCTACTTTAATTAACTGCATATTTTTTAAAGAATATAAGTTTGTGTGTGTGTGTGTGTGTGTGTGTGTGTGTGTGTGTGTGTGTGTGTGTGTGTGTGTGTGTGAACAAAGCTAAATGATATGTTTGATATGGCTCTTAAACACAAAATTGTTGCTTTTCCATAAATATTCATTTGCGAGTTTGGTACTTTCAGCTGCTCCCTTATTTCCCAAGGAGTCACCACAGCAGATGAGTGCTCATGTTTAATTTGGCACGGGTTTTAATTCAGTGCATGGCCTTCCTGATGCTACCATCCCATTTATCTGGGCTTGGGACCGGCACTAGGAGTCCACTACTGTAGCTTGTAAACCCCCCTGAGGCTGGGTTTGTGTTGCCTCCCAATCAAACCAGGGATTTATTTTTTTGTGTGTGTAAGGTAAATGGGTTAACCACTGCACAATGGAGCCACTCTAAAAGCCTTAACAGAGTGAGAGCAAAAGTTCCCCTACCTACTTTAAAGCTACTGTTTGGTCTAAATTCAGTGTCAGCACTGGCTGACACTATACCACCATCCACACATGAACACAATCACACGCACACAGTTTTTTTTTTCCCTGTAAACAAAGTGTGCTGTATTATTTATTGGCATTCTTTGATCATGACAGCTACCTTTTGTACCTCTGATACCTTGCTTTTTGCTCACACCTTCAGTTAAAGTAATTAGAGCCATTTAATGTTAACTATACAAGGAAAGAGCTGTAGTCTGCTGACTTAACCTCTGGCACTACAGGGCTTCCAGTACAGCCAGAAGATATCTGGGCCAAAATCTTTATTTCTGCAGATATTTTTTCTTCTTTGAAACTATTGTTATCTGATGCATTCTGGCAAATGCTGTTCCTCTTTGCCCTCCACACTCCCATGCAGCCAAACGCTGTGCCAGAAATCTGGACCCTTGCCTGGATATTCATATGCAAAATCTGTTTATAGAGATTAGACTACAGATACTTTGCCACAAAGGTTCCACAACTTTAAACGTCCCAAAAACTCATTTCCACTTCCTCAGGTTAAAAAGGGTAAAGGCTCATCTGGTGCATTGTGTGCTTGTCTTCCCCAGCATGGCAAAAGCCCTGCAAAGATTAGGCAAATCATATGAAAACAGCATACTGTAAAGGTTCCCTCAGCATGCTGCCCTCTACAAAAACAGACAAAAGCCTAAAATTTAGTTGTTGGCCCATTAGCTGTAAAATCTCTTGGGCGGCATGATACAGATTATTTTTGGACACAGACTAAAAGCAAATCCATATGTTTGCAGTTGCAGGTAAAAAAAAAAAAAAAGTTTAACAATGCTGTGGAAAACTACCAGTCAGTCACATTCAGTGCTGCAAGGCCTATGTCAAAAGGTCATTAACCTTCAAAAAATACCGTGCTGTGAGCAGGGATTTTGATTGGGTGAAATAAGCTTCCCAGAGGTTGATTTAGCAGTGGAAAGGCAGGTAGAGAACTGTGGAAAGTTCCTGCAATTGTAATACACCTACTGATGCGTATTTTCCCAAGAGCTCTGTAAGAAATGTCTGTTAACCTAACCTTGTCGGGTATCAAAAGTCTGACTCTTGGAAGCAGCATGAGGATGGACTTCATCTGTCAACTACAAAGCAGTGAACTGTGTTGATCCAATCTCACACAACAGCATAACAAATCCAGCAACATTGACCAAATCTTCCAGTTCAAAATAAAATCCTGGGAAGAATATGACGTTCATGGTCTAAGTGCCACAGCTGGAGGTCGACGGTCCAGTGGGGAGTATCTTTAATATATTTTTAAGTCACTCAAGGGCTCAATCTTAACTTTAATTTGGTTTTAATTAAGTTTTTCTATATATCTACCTCCATACATTTTACTGTTTATTGCACAAGCTCAGTATTCCCACTTGCAAAGTTTTAGTCTCATATAGAGCTGTTTTATTAGTCCTCTAACTGCAGATAGCTTTCACAGTTTCCCGTCTCCCTGTTTTACTGTGTTTCTGTTCAGCTGTTAAGAACATTACTGCCTATAAAAATCGCTTTGTAGAATAATTTAGGAGATTTCTCCAATAAAAAACCCAAAATAATTTAATTAGATACGAGCAGCATGGAACTCACGGGAATCAGTTGATGTAAACATCTGTGAACATCTGTCACTCAGCGCAGTACGTGAGCAAACACTGAGCCACATAAACCTTCTGAAAACATCATCATGTCAAGCACAACATTTTCTAGATCAAACCAAAAGTTACTATTTTTGCAAATTACTGATCATAAAAATTACTCTTATGTTGCTGTATGACAATAATATATTATAATTTTTTTTTTTTTTACCTTTACAATTGTGTACACGAAGAACATGAACCAAGACATGTTTTATGTTGTATCAGTAATCATAGTGGTGCAACAAACATAGGAAGTGAATGGAGAAGTAAAGCAGGTGGTGTCTGTCTTTCATGTCCGTTGATGATCCGCATGTTTGACTTTATAAAGATTTTATGTCAGATTCTCTTTCTGATGCAATCCTCCCTATTGGAGATGGTTTGGAACACCATGGAGGCGATGCTGGAGGCTGTAGAGTTTAAAGGTGTTAAGATTTTCGTTGGGAGTGACCAGAATGGACAGGATTAGAAACAAATTTAACTGAGGGACAGCTCAGGGTGAGCATTTTGGAGACAAGGCTGATATGGTTTGAACATGTGCAGAGTGGGGATCGTGGATGTTAAAGAGCTGAGCTGCCAAGCAAGAGGAAAAGAGGAAGACCAGATATAATGAAGGAGGACATGCAGAGTGTTGGTGTGTCAGAAGAGGATGTTAGAGATAGGGGGGAGATGGAGGCAGATGATCTGCTGTGGTGACCCCTAAAGGGAGCAGCTGAAAGAAGGTTCGTTCATGTCCATTAGTGTGTTTTCCACTTCTTCAGTGAATCATAGTTATAGACAACAGCTTTGTAGGAGTACTCTATAATTATTGTAAAACATCAGCATGATAACACAATATGCTGTGCATACAAACTAAATTAGTGCCAAATTAACAGAAAATAAGTTTATAATCCTGCAATTTTATGACTTTTTGTCTCAAGACACTATTGGAGACTCGCAGACACACATTATGAGCAGCTGTAAGTTGTATTCAGTAACTGCATTTAAAAAAGTTTAGTATACAGTATTAGTGAGCTGAATTTAAAATGTGGAACCAATGTGTTAAGTGAGGGAGGGATTGAATTCCAATTGAAAGCTTAAGGCATTGGCTTAGGCTTCATTAAGAATGGCTGGCTCTTCAAAAACAACCGTTCAAATCAGCATGTAATTATTAGGCAAGTGAGAAGAATTCCTAATCCGGGAAGCTGCAGGGCTTCCAGCGCCTATGGCCAAAAAGGCACAGCAGTCCAGCTGTACAGTATGGCTCACTTACACACGATCAGGCAGTCTGCTTAACAGGGTGCACACACATCCTATAGGGCTCTGCAGGAGTTTGGTTGGGAAGCACAGGAGAAAGGGGAGAAAAAAAGATCCCCATTATCTTTTTTGATATTTCATACTGTGAGACTCACAGAGTATAGATGGCAAAGACAGCTGTTGTCAGGTAGTGATACTAATATAAACAAGATGTGCTGAAGCTATCAAATAAACAAAGATAATCAACAAAGAAAGGAAGGAAGGAAGGAATTCTTTCCATAGATGGCAACTCAAAAAACCCATTTGTTGACACTCAGCTTATCCTCACATTCATTAAGGTCCCTCTTCAGTGCACTTGGCAGTACACTTACTTTGGCATCAACATTATATTACATAATATCATATCATATTATGTACTCTATATAGCACAGTAAATACATTAAATAGTGTGTCTAAAATACATAAGTTATTATACAATTTTCCAGTTCATCGTGCTGAGCTATAATTAAGATGGGTGGATCCTTGCCAGGCTGCCGAGCACAGTCTAGTGAAGGAGGTGTTTGTCAAAGCAGATATCTACAGTCAGTCCATGTTCACTCAGATGTCAAATACTCTGTGTTTAAAGCTCAAACTGGCATCCGCTCTCCACCTCCCTAACCTCAGGCTTGCTGCATTATTCATAAAATTTCCAAAGACGAGTGAATGGGAAAGAAATCTTCTCTTTTCCTGTTTTGTTTTGTAACCAGCAGCAGTAGTTTACTTCCTGCTTGTATTGCATAATGCTGAATATTTGGATTTCTATTCAAACTGAGAGTTTCAAGGATATGCACTATGTTGCCAAAAGTATTCATTCACCCATCCAAATCATTAAATTCAGGTGTTCCAATCACTTCCATGGCCACAGTTGTATAGACCAAGCACCTAGGCATGCACACTGCTTCTACAAACATTTGTGAAAGAATGGGTCGCTCTCAGGAGCTCAGTGAATTCCAGTGTGGTACCGTGATAGGATGCCACCTGTGAAAGTCATGAAGTCCAGTCATGAAATTTCCTCACTACTAAATATTCCACAGTCGACTGTTGGTGGTATTATAACAACAAACAGGAACGATAGCAACTCAGCCCCAAAAGTGATAGACCATGTAAAATCACAGAGTGGGGTCAGCGGATGCTGAGGTTGCGCAGAGGTCACCAACTTTCTGCAGTTATTCGCTACAGACCTCCAAACTTCATGTGGCCTTCAGATTAGCTCAACAACAGTGTGTAGAGAGCTTCATGGAATGCATCCGAGCCTTACATCACCAATCACAATGCAAAGTGTCAGATGCAGTGGTGTAAAGCATGCCGCCACTGAACTCTAGAGCAGTGGAGATGTGTTCTGTGGAGTGACGAATCATGCTTCTCTGTCTGGCAATCCGACTGACGAATCTGGGTTTGGCGGTTGCCAGGAGAACTGTACTTGTCTGACTGTATTGTGCGAAGTATAAAGTTTAGTGGAGGGGGGATTATGGTGTGGGGTTGTTTTTCAGGAGTTGGGCTCTGCCCCTTAGTTCCAGTGAAAGGAACTCTTAATGTTTCAGCATACCAAGACATTTTGGACAATTTCATGATCCCAACTTTGTGGGAACAGTTTGGGGATGACCCCTTCCTGTTCCAAAATGACCTCACACAAGTGCACAAAGCAAGGACCACAAAGACAGGGATAAGTCAGTTTGGTGTGGAAGAACTTGACTGGCCTGCACAGAATCCTGACCTCAACCTGATTTCCATAGATGCACTCCTAAACCTTGTGGAAAGCCATCCCAGAAGAGTTGAAGCTGTTATAGCTGCAAAGGGTGGACCAAGATCATATTAAATCCCGTGGATTAAGAATGGGATGTCACTCAAGGTGATATGTGCATGAAGGAAGACGAGCAAACACTTTTGGTATGAATTGGTGAGATTGTCCAAACTTTTGACTTGTACTGTATATCGTCAGCTTTTCCCTTATGAAGGAGCTGGTCTCACCTGCCATACACAGCACTAGTTCATGACAAGCACTGTTTACTTATAACAAGCAGCACTAAATTCTTACATGAAGCCAGAGTCATAAGGAACCCACTCGATCCTCTACCTGAGAGAACTAAAGCAGTTTTGAATTGGATTTTTTCCCCACTGTTCTCTTCACCTTCTATTTTCTCTTTTGATTAATAAACGATACTTGTGGGATTATTTTTGAAAATTTCATTCCTTAAACCTGTTCAGGGCACCTCAAAAAACCTGCTACATATTGAAAACATGTTTAGCAAAATGTTGTTAAATGAAAAATTTCAACATAATTTTACTAAATAATATAATGCACTAGTTATCAGAGTTGTAATAAATATGCAAATCACCAAAGTATAATTATCAGCACAGTCCTCCTTTACTTGTGGGGTTGCATAATGGATTCAGCCCTTTTTTCTTTTACAGTTTTGTTTCACATATTTACTATATAGTGTATTTAATCTGACTGCAGATTTATAGTCACAAAAAAAGCAAATAAAGCCTTCTGGGTTTAATTTCAGACTTTAGTTACAGTGTTTTTATACTTGGAAAATGTATCGACTTTGTGACGTATATCAGTGTGCTTTCAGTTAAGATTGAGGATGAGACGATGCTGTTTAAATTCATAGAATGAGGCTCTGTTTCATAAATCATTTCTTCCATGAAGTGTTTGTATCACTCCTGTTCCAGTCTCCGTGCAAAATTGCCACTACTACCCCTCTGCATCTGCACGCCCAGCTCCACCCACTCTCCTCCTCGAGTTCCCATAGATTCCAACTTCTCTGGCAGCTTTTTGGAGCCTTTTTGGTGATGTTTTGGACAAACTTTGGCTACTTTCTGCAAAAGAGTCATCAGTACTACCCCACAACCCAAAATCACAGCACAGCCATTGTCTGAAAATTAGTATGTATGGGGATATTGTCAGACAATATGGCAGCTGTATAGTCAGGATTTTAATGTTCAAACAGCTGATTTGAATTGTTTTAGACCCCAACTAAGAACGCTATGGAAATCAGATACAAATCCATTTCTCTCTAATATCTATATACAGAGGAGGCCAGTGATTGTACAACCTTGAAGAGAAATAATTTGAAACAATTCAAAACACCAGCTCTCATGATAATGAATATGACATCTTTGGAAGGTGCAGACCTACCAGCCTGAGCATGTTTGGCCACACAGCTGAAACTGGAAAACATTGTGGGAGGTTAATATTTGTGTAGTCTGTACTAAAATCTCAAAACCAATCAGAAAATAATGATTGAATTAAAATGGTAATGTGATACATTCTTCTCATGAGTTGGTATTTGCTTTTACTTTTCCAGAATCTTTTGACTGCTGCCAACAAGGTCGCCAACACAAGCTCTCCAGATGCCTCCCACATCCAGGGTTTTATGTCTGCGTCTGCAACTAAGCCCTGTCTTCAGCTGACTCTGAAATCACCCAAAAGCAGCATAAAAAAATTAAAGCTAAACTGGGCAACAGTGTGATGGTGGAGATGTTTCTCATCTGTTTTCTCCCTCCTTCATCTACCAAAACCTTCTTTCAGACCAGGTGGTAGCAGATTAAAAGGAGATATTATCAGGGCTCAGTCAATACTGTGTGTGCGTGTTTGTGTGTGTGTGTGTGTGTGTGTGTGTGTGAGAGAGAGAGAGTGAAAGCGAGAGGTTGATGCTGGCTGCTGGCTGGCATTTTATGTGGACAACACAGATTTGGTCGAAAGAGAGAGCTGTTCATCGCTGGTGTTACAAAAACTTTTATTTTTTCAAAACTGTAGGCAATCACGTATCCTGTGAACAATCACAAATTCAGTGTCCACAATAAATAATTAATGGATCCCTCACGATGAAGACAGTAAAAACAGTAAAATTAATACTACCAGGATCGGTAAGTATCACCATAACATTAGTTTCCTATTCCCAGCTTTTATTTATTTAAAAGAGATGATAACGGTAAATGGACTGATTCTGACACAGTGCTTTTCTACTCGGAGCACTCAAAGTGCTTTATACAACATGCCTCATTCACCCATTCATACAAGCACGTCTTTCTACGGTTAATTGCTTTCTCTCTAACATTCACGCACATTTATACTCTGATAGTCTGAAGTTCAGGATCTTGCCCAAGGATACTTTGACATGCAGCCAGGGATTGAACCACCAACCTCCCAATTAGTAGGTGACCTGCTCTACTTCCTGAGTTACAGCCACCACTAATAAGAATGCTGTGACTACACACTTCCAGAAGCACCACAATACATGACCACACACACACAAATCTATGGGCTACAGCTATAACAGATTCAGGGCACTTCTGAAATGTCCTTCCTTTCTTTTGAGGACAGACATGTATTCCTCTTATACAAAGGCCTGTTAGTGGAAATCTATCCAGCATGCTTATGACCCAACTAGGTGTATCAGCTTATGCATCAAATAGGAATCAAAGTAGCAACACAAAGAAGATGAATGTCATGAAAAGTTGTAAATGAATTTAATGAAGACAATACGTTTACAGCATTTATCATTTAGATTAAAAAAGGGTACCATTAACTCCAGCAGTTCTATCCACCTTCTCAGCATCGATTTTATGACACAGGGGACACATTGCTTTGAGTAATTTCACTCAAGGATTTAGTGCATGTTACACTGTAGCTCAAATAAATGTTATTTAATCAATAGGGAAATATAGTGCCACAATAAAAATCTTGAGGTCCTCACATATATAGGACCCTAAATCATTTTTCTATTTGCTGTGTTCATCAGCGTTATCTGCCAGTAGAAATGCAGCTTTGTTGAGTGTGTGATTCAAGTTTGTGTGAACCTGCTGAGGGCTCAGGCTGATGTCATGGGCACTTTTTTCTATCACACTTTTAGTGGTTTTATTCTGCATCAAGCCATTTGTTTAATTGGTTCATTCGGAAGCATCTGAGCGATGTTAATGTTGACTTTGCCCTAAAGGACAGACGAGGTGTGAGAAGGAAAGGCTGAATATGACAGAGTGCCTCGGAAAAAAATTCTGATTTCATAGCATGGTCAGTTTGTTTTTGTTTGTTTTTTTCAATCTGACAGTCCCTTAACTCACAGTCTGAAACAACAAACTGCTGCTATGGTTTTGATTTGCTGCAGCCCAGGTCCACTGCTGTCTTGCCAAGTCTGCAGCCTTCCCTGAAGATTCAGTCAATACTATCAGTTTGATACTTTCCACATGAAAACCTACATATTCTATAAGGGTGGTGGTATTCTTAGAGATTTGAATTATTAGGCTGACTGAAACACAGCACCCTGGGACACAGTTGCCAAAAAGCATTTGCATTATTTCTCATCATGCCACAGCAGGAAGACAACATACGCTCTACGTATCGTTGTTGCCACAATGAGTGTGTTCCCTGTGAGGAATGCTGCCTGCTGGCAGCAATCTCACTTGTTATTATCCCTCTCCAACCTGAAGATCGGCAGGACCAGCTGCAACTAAGTCACCTGATTATGCATTATTTTCACTGCTCTGCTTTTTTACACCAACAGGAGCTGTGCAGTCCAGAAGCAAATGCAAAGCATCCCTATATTAAGACAGGCGAGGGATTATCCTTGCAAGTGTGCATGTGTACCTTTGCAGCTTGCCGCCCTCTCTAGACTGCTATTTCAAGCCAAGTTAGAAGATGATGTATTCTTCCTCAGTGTGTCTCAGCTTGAATATGCTGAGCAAACAGAGGGGAGACTGCCCAAATTTAAATCAGGTATGGTTTTTGAGATAGTGAGCGAGTGAGAATGCACAGCAGGTGTTCATGTGTCAAGACTGAGGAAAGTGAGCAGCCTTTTCAAATATTCCGTGTCGTTATCTATTGCAAAAATCTGTACTTTTGAATTTGACACAATATGTCAGTTTATCATTGTTTCAGCAGCACTCGTTCCTCCTTTTAAAGTTAGCAGTGTAAACGTAAATAGAAAAACTGTCTGACACTCTGACCTAATACTGTTAGCTGTTTTCAATTACAAAATCTGCAAGTGCTTTTTCCAAATACAGCTCTTGTAAAACACTCAATGAAAGTGACTATGAGAGCCAAGGATTTCAAAAAAAAACTTTTATCACTCTGTCAGCATCTTTATGTTCTTCTTGTTCCAACACTGTTGAAGCAATGGTAGTGTGAAGGTTTGCAGCAGGGCCGGTGAAAGTGAAAGTTCTGCACGTCTCATTCGCGGTCATCAGTGAACCCTCAAATTGCAGCACTGATGTGGTAATTTTTTATGTTTACTGTTATTCAGTCTCACACTGCCTCGATACCTGCTTTATGTGCTTCATGTTTTTTGTCTTAACTAATCACACACTGCTAGGGCACTGCTGGTGTGCTAATCGTAGTCATCACCAAAAGCCTGCAGGTTGACTGAATTTACAAAACATTTTCTCAGCTATAATAACTGAGAAAATGTTTTGTTTATACAAAGCCAAAACCAGTATGATAATTGGGCTGGCTAGACATTTACAAAAGCACTACAACTCCCAATTAAAACTGGAATGCAGCAGCCCAGTGAGGCAAATACAGCATGCGAAGATGTATCAAAGATTCAACAAAAACAACACTAGAAAGGGGCGGGAAAAGCCACAAAGTCACTGATGCAGAACACCTGCAGGTCACTTCATAGCCTTATGAAACCCAGTGATATCATTCCCATATTCCCAATACTAGAATTTACTGAAAGGCCATTTAAGGCAGATTTTAGACTTCACTTTAGGGTAAGAAACTGTCAGAGGCCCAATAAGTTTTGTTGTTTGTTTGTTTGTTTGTTTCATTTTTTTTATCTGAAAGGCAATAAAACAGTCAATCATTATGCCCCAAAATAAGAATAAACACCATATGCTACATTTAAAACGTACCTACTATTTTGAAGGCAGATTCTTGAGGAGGAAAAAAGGTGGCGCAATATGTGAAATACGCTAAGAATGACTAGCAGCAGTGTTTAAAAATTCACTCTATAGTTGCAGATTCACTCTATAGCTATCCTACTAAGTGACCTGACTATTGCTGAGAGGGGGGGAAATCGAGAAAAGACTTATAATGAAATAATAAAACAATCCAGGAGCTAAAATCTGAGGCCATGAGCTGGATTTATATGTTCTCAGTGATAGATGCAATGAGTAATTATTTCTCAGAATACTTTTCCATGAATATCAGATGTGTAGTATATGCAGTATAAGACTAAATAGAATCACTGCAACACTGGTGTGCAGTCTTAAGTGAGAATGGCAGAATTTAACAACTGGTTATATAGAGAGCTGCTTTGTAAGTCATGGTGACATTAATATAACGGAGTACTATTAGTGTGGGCAAGCAGGAAATATATGAGCCTGGAAATTTATTAAAAATATGAGAGAAGAGGAGATAGTACAATTCACCATGAAGAGAAAAAATAAGGAAATAAGTCCTTAAAAATGTTAAATAATTCAGCCTTTGCATGGTTTAGTAGACTGAAAGGTGTAAATGACGAGGAACATGGCAGGTGCATGTTTGAGGATCAAGGTAACCAAGTTACATTGCTAATGTGTGAACAGCTGGCAATAATAACATAAACACACACACAAGCACACAGAGAGACAAGGAAAGACACACACTTTCAAGGGTGATTTATGAGGTTCTGAAGAACAATTGAAAATGAGGCACTGAACCATGTACGACAGGTCTATGGGGATGAGTCTGTGGCTGCTCCGGAAGGCACAGTGTAGCCACCATAACTCTGAATGATGGAGAGTATGGCTACAGGGACACTACGGTATATGTGTGTGTGTGTGTGTGTGTGTCAATATAAAACAAGTACAGGCCAAATATCATTTTAAATGTTCTAAATGTAAAAGCTGATCCACACAAAATTACATTCAGACAGAGTTAAGTGTAGCCAATTGAAAGGGTTTACTGTGAAGCTGCTTAAACCTAATGTAGCTTTGATCACCTATAAGAAAGGAGCCAAAAGAAAGCCTGGCTTACAATGGAACAACAACAGCCATTAATAGAAGTGAGGGGAGATACTGGAATCACAACTATTGTGTTTCAACTGCATCAAAAAATGAAAACGTCTTTCCTGTTTTCTCTAAAGGCACTGGCATTGCGAGAGAGAGCAGTCCAAGGTTTAAAGCTGGAATGGGTTACTGCTATCAAGACATAAGAGGCAGAAGAAGAAGAACCTTGAAATCATTCATTATCATCAACAAGTGATTCAAGGGCAAAACGATTCTTGTTTTAAAACATAATTTATTTGGTTCTGATAATCTAAATTATTTGTTTTGAGTCATTCAATAATACAGTCAGTGCTGCACTGTACTTGGAAAGAAGTAATTCAGTCATACATGAGGTTCCTGTCTTTTGCTTAGTTGTGACCAACAAGCAGTCAGGCCATTCGCATTCCCAGGGTAAAAAATAAAGTAGTACTGTCAAAGCTGCTGGCATGTCTCATTTATGCAAGACATGTCCCTTAACTGGTGCATGAAATAGCAGGTTATGGAATAAGTGAGGGCTGTCAATCACAACTGTGATCCGAAAAGACTGCTGGTGTGAAGGGGACAGTATTAAAGCAAATAAATAATAGTCTTTTCACAAACCTAAATAAATATGTTTTAGTTCCTAATCTAAACCAGCAGATGAAAGAAAAGGTGGAAGAAACACCAGAAACAAAACTAAACAGTAAATGAAAAAAAAAAGTAAACAAAAGGGCAAAACACAAAGCTTGTCATCACTTGGCAGCCAATATTACAGCAACCCCAGAGAACACAAAGGTGGCATCTAACAAAACAGCATCATGCCCCAGAATGAGAGTGTCAGTCATCCACCAGCTCAATTAGTCCTTTGGCTCTGCCATGCATCAACTCTCATTCCTACTCATATACAGTTGTATATGAGTAGGAATGAGAGTTGCTTGTTTACGTAAATATCTAATCAGCCAATCACATGGCAGGAACTCAACACATTTAGGCATGTAGACATGGCCAAGATGAATATCAGAATGTGTAAGAAAGGAGATTTAAGTAACCTTGAATGTATCATGATTGCTGGTGCCAGATGGGCTGGTCTGAGTATTTCAGAAACGGCTGATCTACTGGGATTTTTCCCACACAGCCATCTCTAGGGTTTACAGAGAATGGCCTAAAAAGAGAAAATATCCAGTGAGCTGCAGGTCTGTGGAAGAAAATTTTTCTTGGCACACTTTGGGTCTCTTAGTACCAACTGAGCATTGTTTAAATACCATAACCTGCCTGAGTGTTGTTGCTGACCATGCCCATCCTTTTTATAACCACACTGTACCAATCATCTTATGGCTGCTTCCAGCAGGATAACACACCATGTCACAAAGCTCAAGTCATCTCAAACTGGTTTCGTGGACATGACAATGAGCAGCTTTCTGTGCTCAAATGGCCTGCACAGATCACCAGATCTCAACTACATAGAGCACCTTTGGGATGTGGTGGAATTGGGGGACTTGTGTCATGGATGTGCAGCCAACAAATCTGCAGCAACTGTGTGATGCTATCATGTCAATGTGAATTAAATGTACTTATCTGTGCCATGAAGAATTAAGGCAGCTCTGTAGGTCTATTTGTCGTGGACGTCTATGTTCAGTCCCGAATTTTAATTTACTCTTTGCTTCAAGCACCTTTACATGTCTCACTGTCTCTCACTAGTCACAGTTGCCAAGGAAGCTGCTTTTAGGCCAAATTTGACCAGACCCACTCATGCAGAAACTCATCTCTGCAGGCGCAGAAGAGAATATGAATGTATAGCTCCTGGGACTTGTTACACACAAATCACACCACTCTAGATCACGTTTGAATGCACTATCAAAAGAACTAAAGCCTTTATTACAGGCTAATTTTGAATCAAGAAAATATACACACAAATAACCCATCCTAGATCTAAATGAATGAAATATTCTCATTGAATACTTTGTTCTGTACAAAGTTGAATGTGCTGACAACAAAATCACAATGGAAATCAAATTTATTAACCAATGGAGGCCTGGATTTGGAGTCAAACACAAAATTAAAGTG